>VMDO01019695.1:0-39121 GCA_007922755.1 Pedetes capensis
CATTCTCCCTCTGTAGGGCTCAATGGCTGGGGAAGGCAATAAACATATTCAGAAAATTACAGTCTACACTTCTGGAACGTTGCTGCTGCTGTTGTTAGGTGCCGTCGAGTCGATATCCAACTCATTGCGACCCTCATAGGGTTTTCAATGGCTGACTGTTTCGGGATTGCCTTGGGAGTGGATTGCTAGGTCCTTCTCCCATTTTTGTGGTGCTGGGAATTGAACTTGGGACCTCAGAGACTGCAGCGCAGCGCTCTACCAACTGAGCTAAATCCCAGCCCTTTCTGGAACGTAGTGAGTTCAAAGTAGATCTTTGAATGGCTGACAATCCATAAATTATTAATACAACTTCATATTTGATATGATATAAGCATAAATGGAGTGGCAATGGAGGAAAACCTTCCTCTGCCCCAGGAGTCGTGAGAAGGTGTGGAGGAAGGGATTTATACACAAGGGGTCACGAAGGCTCAGGAAGGAGTCAGAAGTAAAAGATGTAGAGAGAGTGTTGTAAGCACAGGGCCCGGTCTGTACAAAGGCATAAAAGCCGGAGACAGTGTGAGAAGTTTGCCCAATGAGGACAAAAAGCTCATTCATCGCGCACCTGATTGTGTTAGAGGTAAAGCGGATGTGGGGGAAACGAAGCCAAAACCGTAGGCTACAGTCAGGTTTGATGCCATGCGACAGCTTTTTAGCTTTAGCCTATGGCCATCACAGGATCACCAAAGTCTAACAAGCCTATGGTGTGGCTTCTTGGGGGGATAGTATATGGCAAGAGAATACAGTCTCAACAGGGGGTCAGAACAGAGTGGCACAGGAAGTCATTTACCAGACAAGTGTAGGATGGTCTCCAAACCAGCGGGATGCCCGGCCACCTGAAGCAAAGCAGGGCAAAGGTACATGAGAGCAGCATGGAGGGAAAAAATTTCTTTCCCCAAGAATATGTTTCACTCTTCCAGCTGAAGATACCATGTAACATTGTCTCACCAGGACCAAGTGGATTTTATTTGTTGTTGTTGTTAGGTGCCACCAAGTGGGTGTCTGACTCATAGCGACCCGACATACAACAGGGGAAACAGTATTGTCAGTGCTTCTTTGCCATTCATAGGGTTTTCAATGGCTGACTGTTTTTTTGGGAGTGCGTTGCCAGGTCCTTCTCCCAAGCCTACAGCACCTGGTGTTCCCAGGCGGTCTCCCATCCAAGTACTAACCAGGCCCGACCCTGCTTAGCTTCCGAGATCTGACGGGATCGGACGCCACAGTACTATGGCTGCAGGCAGATTTTATTTAGGGACAGGGAAAAGACAGACATGTTTAGAAAGACTGCATGTGAGGTGGTTTTAGGTAAGAGTAGTAACTAAGGAAGCATGGGATAATACAGTCTGATGGAGTGATAGAATGAGATACACAAATTAGACATTTAACAGCAAGGTTGTTAAGCCAGGGACAATGTCGGTGGCAATGACCACACACTCCCAGATGCTCAGCAATGAACAGGGCAGGGGGCATGACAAGCTTCCAAAGGCTCGGCGGGTTTACTGAAGTTAGACAATATGGTGTCTCCTATGGCTATGGCAGGGTTACAGCAGACCTCAGATTCCTACAACAAAACACCAGAAGGGCACCTGATGACCAGACATCACCACTAGGTCAACGACGGGAGGTAACGACGGGAAAACAGAGGGCTGAAGGAGCACCTGACAGATTCAGACCTGATGGTCAGCAGCTTGTCATGAGACTGGGAAGTTTGGTTAACCCAGCACCCACAAAAAGTTGAGGTTAGAGAGCAGACTGCCCATTCTTGCCTTTATAAGACAGCATCCTCCTCCCTGCCCACACTCTCTCAGCCGATTATGGGCAATGACCCAGCTGGAATGTATTCACCGTAAAAATGGGGAAAGCATGTTGAGTGGTTGTTATTGTTGGGTGCCATCAAGTTGGGTCCTACTCACAGTGATCTGACGTACAACAGAACGAAACACTCCTTGACACTGTGCCTTGCCCAACACTATGTCAATGCTTCTCTACTATTCATAGAGTTTTCCATGAATGATTATTTTCAGGAGTGGGCTTCCAGGTCCTTCTCCCATTTTTGGTGGTGCTGGAAACCGAACCCAGGGCCTCAGAGAGCACAGAGCAGGATTCTACCAACTGAGCTAAACCCAGCCCATGTTGAATGACAGCACCCTAAAATATTTGTCTACCCAGAAAATATGAATGGGATGTTTTTTGGGAAAAGAGCCTTTGCCAATAAAATTTAATTCAGAATCTCGAGATTATGCAGGATTAAGGCAGACACTCAATTCCTCATAAGGGAAGAGACAGAGAGAAGATCTATAACAGGAACACCACGTGAAGACGGAGGCAGAGATTAGAGAGACACATGCACAAGCCAACGGATGCCAAGGTCTGCTGACAACCACCAGAAAGTAGGGCAGAGCCATGCAACGGATTCTTTTCCAGAGCCTCTCCAAGGAATAAACCCTGCCAAAGCATTGATTTCCAACCTATGGCTTCCAGAATGGTGAGAGAATATATTTCTGTTGTTTTAAGCCACCCACTTTGAGGCAATTTCTTTTTTTCTTTTTTTTTAATATTTTTTTTCTTTTTCTGTGGTACTGGTGATTGAACTCAGGGTCTCACATATGCTTTGCAAGCGCTCTACCACTGAGCTCCACCCTCAGCCCATTTTTCCCATTTTATTTTGAGACAGGATCTTACTACATTACACGGGCTGCATCTGGCCTCAAACTTGTGATCCTCCTTCCTCTGCCTCCCAAGTCACTGGGATTTTAAGCATGTGCCACTACAGCCAGCTTGAGGCAGTTTCTTACAGCAGCTGGAGGGAACTAGCCCAGGGGGATTGCTCTGATTCTTGGGCCAGCAATTCCCAAATGAGAAGTCACAGGTGCACTCCAGATTTGGAGTGTTTGGACTCACATTGACCTGACTTGCTCTGAAATGCAACAGCCAATTTTAACCTGAAGATCTTAATTAAGAGATTCAAAGACAAGTATTTTAAATACCACAATAAAAAGTTTTGTCTTTTTTTCTGTGTGTCCATTAGAAAATACTGCCAGGGGTGCATTTTGATCTCTTGGAATTTCAGATGGAACTGAAATTCAGTCCCTGGAGAAGGAGAAATGGTGAGGAGTAGACTCTTGGATCCGTCAGTGCCTGAGCCAGCCACAGCAGCCCCTGTTTGTGACGGGGTTGCCCTCAATTTCACTCTTACATCTATAATGACTCTCATTACCCTTTCCACTTATGAAATTCCTATTTGCCACTAATTGATCAAATTAATCAGTGGGATAGGAAATAATCGCTCACTAATTGTCAAGCAAACCGTGTCACTTTGTGACTTTGAAGGGCTCCCAGCCATTCGATCCAATTGGCTTCAGTGTTTTATATGTAGCGTTATACAGCCATTTGCAAAATTCCTGCATGTTTTCTTTCTTTTTCCCCAAACAATGAGACATCTTAATAAATATGCTTAAAACAGATACAGCAGTAAAAGTGCTGCTTTTCAAGTATTCAGTATCTTCTAATTCAAAATCATCCACTGCAAAAGTTCTGTCCTCCTTGAGTGTCCTTTCAGTGTCTGGAGGGGGAAAAAAAACAGATTTTCTGGTTGTCCAAAAAGATCAGTGGCTAATTACAGCTAATTGCAGTCAACTTTCACCTCTCTGTGCTAATGGAAGGAAGCACTGAGGCAGACAATTCCCAAATGGCCATGCTTCCATTAGATTTCAGGAAGTCAAAGCACAAAAGACATTTATACTTGAAGGTTTTTCTCACAGTTCCTTGAGAAATCTCCTGATCAAGTCAGGGGTTAACCTTTAAATTGTCTAAAGGTAACATAAATATGTTCCTGCCAGCCCTTGGTCTGACAATTATAGCTATACTTACACTAGTATCAACATGTAATTCACATCTCTTACAGACACTGGCGGAGAACAAAATGGAAGAAGCTCAGAGGGCTGATGGGACCCAGTCATAAAACCTAAAGGTTGAACTTAGAACTCTGGTAAGAATTAACAGTAAAAATAGCAATCATAGTAATTCCCATGTCATGTAGCAGGTGTTCCTTGTACTACTTATAATCCTGGCAACAGACCTGCAAAGTATTACTGTCTTCATTTTACAAACAAGGAGCTGAGGCTCAAAGAGGTTACATAACTGAGTTTGTGTTACCCAAGTAGCAGATGACCAAATATCTTACTTCATTTAGGCTGCTACAACAAAATGCATTGGTGGCTTGTAAACAACAGCTATATATCTATATAGATAGATAGATAGATAGATAGATAGATAGATAGATATAGATAGATAGATATATGTATAGATATATCCTGCAGCCCTAGCCCTGTGGCATCTGATCCTGTCAGATCTCAGAAGCTAAGCAGGGTCGGGCCTGGTTAGTACTTGGATGGGAGACTGCCAGGGAACACCAGATGCTGCAGGCTTGGAAGAAGGACCCAGCAATCCACTCCCAAAAATCAATCCACCATTGAAAACCCTATGAATAGCAGAGAAGCACTGACAACAGTGTTTCACCTGTTGTATGCAGGGTCTCTATGAGTCAGATACCAACTCGATGGCACCTAACAACAACAACAACAATCCCTGGAGAAGGACATCATGTTTGGAAGAGTGGCAGGTCAACAGAAAAGAGGAAAACCCTCCACCGGATGGATTAACACAGTGTCTGCAACAATGGGCTTAAACATAAATAAGATGGTTTGCCTGGCACAGAATCGGCAAGTGTTTCGATCTGCTGTACATAGGGTCGCTATGAGTCGGACTCAACTCAATGGCACCTAACAACAACAACAACAAATATATATATACACACACACACACATATACATACATACATACATACATATATATATATATATATATATATATATATATATATATATATATATATATATATTCCTAACAGTTCTAGGAGTCTGTGAAGTCCACTATCAAGGCACTGGCAAGTTCTGTGTCTGGTGAGGGCCTGCTCCCCAGAAACAACTCTTTCTCACTGCACCCTCACATTCTGGACAGGGCAAATGAGTTCCCTTGGACTTACATTAAAAGATATTGATCCACTTTCATGACCCAGTTACCTCCTAAAAGCCACCTTGAATTTTATCACACTGGTGACTAGATTTCAACATGTGAATCTGAGGTGCAGGGTCCAAGCATTGAAACCACACACTGAACTTAGATTCAGACTGGATCTGATTCAGAAACTTTGGCTCTCTTCATTAGCCTGGTGGGATAAAAAATGTGGAAAATACTTAGTGACCATTCTTTAATTCTCCTGTTACGGTGACAGGGGGTCTATTTCATGTACAGATGATTCTGGATTTATCATGGGTTAACATCCCAGTAAGGCATCCTACGTTGAAAGTATCATAAGTTGAAAATGCATTTACAGCCAGGCTTGGTGGTGCACGTGTGTAATCCCAGGGACCTGGGAGGGTGAAGCAGGAGACTAGCAGATTTAAGATGAGAGGCAGCCTGTGCAACTTAGTGATACCCTGTCTCAAAATAAAAAACGGGGGTGCTGGTGGTACAGCTCAGTGGTAGAGCATTTATCTTGTATGCATGAGGCCCTGGGTTCACCTCTCCAAGACCACAAAGAAAAAAATGGAAATAAAAAGTATTTACTACAATTAGTCTATGAAACTAATGGTAGTAAAGAAAGAAGTGGAAGCTGCTTTGAAGGAATTGGTGAAACACAAGGCTCCAGGAACTGATGGAAAACCAATTAAGATGTTTCAACAAATAGACGCAGCACTGCAAGTACTTACTTGTTTATGCCAAGAGATTTAGAAAACAACTAACTGGCCAACTGACTGGAAGAGAACCATATTTGTGCCTATTCAAAGAAAGGGATCGAACCAAATGTGGAAATTATTGAACAATATTGCAGCTAACTCCATTTTGGGGACCTCATACAAGAACTTGAAAAGACCACGGTAGTGTTTACATATCAATTGGCAGGTATAAATAAGTAAAAGCTAAAAATGTGTGATGACTTTATTACAGCCATATTATACTTATGAGTGGCCTTGAAAGACAGTTTTGTTATTGGATGCCATCGAGTCAGATCTGACTCCTGATGACCCTATGCACAACAGAACAAAACACTACCCAACACTGTGCCACACGCACAATCAGTTTATGTTTGAGCCCATTGTTGCAGCCACTATGCTTTTCATTTTGAGTTATGTCACATCAGCAAAAGGAGGTCCCAGGGGCTTTACTAACCATGCCCATCATTAAAGTTGACTCTACTTTGAGGAGGAAGCTCTTCCCAGCCACCTCTTGAATGCCTTCCAGCCTGGAGGGGCTCATTTTCCAGCACTGTATTTGACAGTGCTTCTCTGCTATTCTTAGGGTTTCCAATGGCTAATTGTTTGGGGAGTGGGCTGCCAGGTCCTCCTCCCTAGTCTGCCATAGTCTGGAAGCTCAGCTGAACCCTGTCCACCACAGTGACCCTGCTGGTATCTGAGATACAGATGGCATAGCTTTCGGCATCACAGCAACACGCAAGCTCCCACAGCACTACAAGTTAACAGACACGTATGGATGAAAGACTAGAAAAAGGAAAGCTTCACAGTAGGTGGATCAGGAAGTGTTATAGTAAATCTCATTACATTGTACATTAACTGAAAAAAATTAACTTAAAAATACATTTTTAAAAAATTGGTCTATCCGTCTGGGCATCCATGCTGGGTGGAAGTAGAAGTGGGTGAGGGTTGGTGTAGATACAACTCTAGGCAGTGCCCATTGGTCCAACTATCTGAGCAGAGACAGAAGGAACAGCTGGAAGACCTGGTGATAGCATTTAGAAGGAGAAACGAACGTGAAGACCTTTGTGTCACATCCTGATGCCCAGAAAACACCACACAGTAGGGAAGAGACACGAAATAACTAAGAAGATAACTCGCCAGCTGTCATCACTGGGAACCACAGAGTGGGCACAAGGGGTGAATGAAAAGAATAGCCACGGTAGAAGGAGTGGGGCAGTTCCTGGGCCCAAACACATGGACTTCTATTTCCCAAGACTCACGTCACTGCTCCCATGGGTGAAGGCTCACTCTGTCAAGCACTGACAGACCGACACAGCAACTACAATATGATGCTATTACCTGAGAAAATCACCTGTTCATCAATTGACTGTATTGGTTCCATCCTGAAGCAGTCAGCCTCATGTGGCGCTAGGGACTAGATGCCAGGATGCAACACACACGCTGATTTAACCTCAACAGGACACCGTTTCCAGTAGGAATGAGTGAGTCAGGAAACCAAGGAGCAGGAGCCGGAGTGGTTTCACTTCACATCATTCCTAAGGGCCCACCGATGGGCTGTGTGTGTGGCCACAGCCTTCACTCTAAGGTCAGACGTCCTGGGCTTCAAGGGAGTGAACCGTTCCATGGATATACCATGGGTCCCCTTGAACCACAAAGCATAACTTCCCCAGAAGTACTTAAGACTTACTGTGTCCAGGGACCTGCAGACAAGAAAATGAGTTACCATCATGGCAGAGCATTTAATTTTGATCACCAGGACATAGCATTTCTTTAACTTAATAAGTGAAATAAGGAATCCAAGTGGAACCCAAGTGATCCATTTGGATACATCTAGGATGACTGATCCCTCCTTTGCCCAACTACACATGTGAACGTGCAACACTTCTGCCCAAAGAAAGGATATCATTACATGGAGTTCAGGCCCCTCAGGAATGAGGGCTTGCAGTACACCATTGACTAAACCATGCAAACCTGCAGACCTCAGCCTAATTTCCGAGGTTGAAGAACATTCACGAAAGATAGTGGACAAGGGAGATGATGAGTAACATCTCAGACATGAGATCAACTATAGGGATAGGGGCTGCATTTCCTCATACTACCCTCCCTCTCCCGAATCCCCCCTCAGGAGGAGAGACCTACAAGAAGCAAGGAAGAGCTGCTTCCAGAACATAGATACAGACACAGTACTGTACAGTAGAAAGGCTGTTGAGGCGGTCAGATGGTGTGACACTTAGATATCCCTTCAAGACAGAATCTGCAGTGAGGAGCATTGCTAATTAGTTCTCAGACTCCACCTGCCACATCCTCAGGCTCCATCCCAGAATCCATTGTTGCTGTTGTTGTTGTTAGGTGCCATCGAGTCAGTATCTGACTCATAGCGACCCTCATAGGGTTTTCAATGGCTGACTGTTTCGGGATTGCATTGGGAGTGGATTGCCAGGCCCTTCTCGCATTTTTGCGGTGCTGGGAATTGAACTCCGGGCCTCAGAGACTGCAGCGCAGCGCTCTACCCACTGAGCTAAATCCCAGCCCCAGAATCCACTGTAGGAACCCATTATCCATGCACTCCTTGCAGACAATGAATGAGCCCAGTGGGTACTGGAGGTTAAGGCTCCATTTCTTCCCTAGAATGGGATGATTTTAACCAGTAATTTTTCTCTAGAGCTCCCCATTGCTCTGGCCAAGGCATTTCAAGAGTATTACTGCAGCTGATGCTCCGCCTACCCTACCTCCCTTTCTTTCCTTTCTCCTTTCACCATACTTAGTATCTATCATAACCTTTCACAATACTTGGCATTTTCGGTGATCCAATAAATATTTGTTGAATGAATAACTAGTCACAAAGGAAAGGAATGAAAACCATGGCAAACAACCAAGAGAGGACTCAAAAATGTAGGATAGAAGTAGAACTTAGAAGGAGTCCACTGACTCAAACAAATATTCTTTGGAGACTTTCAAAAGGCACCCTTTGGTTTCAGATATGAGTGGAGTGGGCGTTGTGAAGGGCACCAACCCAGCTCAGATATGAATCTTCAGAATACTGGAGTCCACCCACAACATTCCTTTTATTGGCAACACGGTCAGCTCCTACTGAGTTGGGATTGAGGTCGTCATTGTATTCTGGAAATAACCGAAGCCAGATGATGCTAGATACACTAGGTCCCTAGACTTTACTTGAGTCAGTGATAAGAACCACTCTGTATATGAGCAGGTTATGGCATTCGTTCAAATGCACAAAGATTTACACTTGCCCCATCAGAAAAAAAAAAAAACATTAAAAGAACTTGCTCTAGGAAGTTACTATACAAGAATTTTTCTCATTTGCACTTCCAAAAATTGCTATGTCTTTACACTCATTCCTGTCCATTTGATCCCAGATTCTAAGTTTTATATCTGAGGGTCCCTACTTGTTTTACAGACTACTGGAGTTTGTGATTCTGAATCTTCTCCTTGACTTCTCTGCCAAGGAGATAATGTACTTTTCTGTGGTTTGGGGCTTTTTTATGTTCCAAGTATTTCCATGTTCATCTTTACCTTGAGCATAGATTCTCCACTGTTGTCCAGTAGAAATCTAACCTTCATCCTGATAATTATAGAGACCATTTCATTGGGTGGTGGGAAAAAAACATTACTGTGATACTGATTTTAAAAATATATCATCCAGAAGCCATGGGAATTGCACTCATCTCTCTGAGTTACAAAGAATTAAATGTGAGAGCACATAGTAAAGTCTTCTAAATCAACAATGGTTTGAAGGTAGTTATTACGAAGCCATCAGAAACTGACATCACTTCAATTAGACACCAACACTTGACATACCCAGGAATATAGCTTATGTGGGGGATTTTGATCTAATGAAGCACTGTCCAAACAATGGATCTAAGTAGGCAGCAGAGGCGTTTCTTAGGCAAAAGTTGTAACTCCTCTAGGCAGAGGGCAAGATCTGGGAAAAGATGTCTACACAGAGGTTCCTAGCATGGTAGACCTTAGGGGGTTGGGCAGTACAAGAGTATCTGGGTAAGGCAGACAACCGGGGACTCCAAAGAACAAAAGGAATAGCAGGTTTAAAAGGACAACTAAGAGGAGGACCAGGAAAATATTAGAGACAATAAATTATAGCCTACAGCCCGATCCAGATGTCAATTTATGGCACTGCAGTAGCTACTGCATGAAGAGGTTAGCGAACTACATTTAACATATGTGCATTTCGTTTTATTTCATGTTGAAGCTCCTTAATGCTATGAAAAGTCTCAGTCAGAAAATCCAGATGGACCATATTAATCAGAGCACATAATTTCAGCGGTAGACATGCTTATTCCCAAAGCCTGGATATAGTCCTAGAGGCTTTGCAATGCCTCGTTGTCTCGAGGTAAGAAATATGGTTGGCTCAGCAGCATTTGTTAATTTATGTAAGGAGGAAAATGAATCACATACAAACATATGGAAATATCCAAATGCCAAATTTTTTTAGGTTAGCTCCTTGCTTTCTCATGTTCCTTTTAGCCCAGGATTGGTGCGATCAACTCTTAACATTAAACAGACTCCTTGCTTGTACTTAGTTTTCGTGTGTGTGTGTGTGTGTGTGTGTGTGTGTGTGTGTGTGTGTGTGTGTATGTTTCAGACTAAGTAAAATAAGTGTTTTCTTTGGACAGAAAACTGACAAAGGACGGGAAATCCTTACTTTAGGATATCACAGTTAAGGGTCATGGACATTTAGGCGGGAGTTGCTGCCATCCAGAGGCAGAAAGCCATGAATTGCCATATCCTCTTACAGTTTCCTATAAGGGAACAGAGCCAAGAAAAATGTACAGGTCCTTGCACTTCTGCTCATTAAATCATCAAAGAACGGAAAATACCTAGATGGGAACGTCACTGAGTCTGTGGTCTTCCTATCATTACGAATGACGGAATGTGTTTAGCGCTCTTCAAAGCCAGCCATGGAGAAAGAGAGGGAGGCTTTCTGTGAGCTCAGGCTGTTTGCCCAAGCTCCTCCGGGGTGAAAGTGTATGATGCCTTAACTCTTCTGCATGTCTTTGAAATTATTTTTTTCTGGTTTTAAAGGCATACAATGCTTCAATGGAGACACTGAAATGAATGACTCTAGTGGCTGAGAAATGCAGCCCATTACCTCTCAGCATAGGCAAAATATAGTATTTCCTGGCTATGAATTAACTATTAGGAAACAGGATATCCATTATATAAAATAATGCCCCACATTTGAATGGAGGTCTCCAAACATGCATGCAGTAGTTAATTTTAATGACTTTAGTAAGTAAAATCCTGACAGAGTACCCCTGAAAAGTGCTGGGATTATACTTAAGGGGATTGCTTATTATAGAGGCTTGGACTTTGAGAAAATGATGATATTCTACAACTCTGCCATTGGACATTACTGCTTGACTCTTTTAAGGAAAGTTTTTTATAACATCCCAAAGACCAAATTTCCCCCGGCCATAAATAAGCAAACAAATATATTAATTCTAGAGTTGTTTACATTTTGGTAATAAGCCAAATTAAAAACCTGCAGCAATTTGGGTTAACAACAGGACCAAATAATGGCTCCAAACCACCCTCGTGATTCACAGGCATTTTACATACCCGTGACAGGTATAACTGTTTCTGAATAATCTTTAAAAGTCCGAATGCACATACACAGACACATAAACACGCACACTACGCAAAAAGGGCAATCGAGCGAAAATACAATCTCTCTGTTTACCAAGCCTAATTCAATTTTCTAGCCAGATTCTGCCCACATGATTTCAGTGTGTACACATTTTGAGTCCAATAAAATAACTTCTAAGTAGATCACAAAATATTGAATAATTATTTTTCACTCTACCGTTAGTATCTATTGTGATTTTAGAATATTTTTTGCACACTCCCATTCAGCAATGCTAAAAGAAAGAAGAGAAAGTTTCCACCTATTAGTAGTATAGGATGTTTTAACTGTCTAAAAAGACACCAAAGAAAGAAACCCTACATTTCTACAGTCATCCTGTGCTAGGATTCCTGTCTTAACCCCCTGTTCTACCTTTGTCAGTACCTTTCCATTAGACTTCTTGTATGTGCAGGGTTATCAGTGCCCTCTACTGGTTTTCTGCCTGAAGTTAAAAAAGAAGAACATGAAGAAAAGGGGGTAAAAGTTATTCCAATCCTTGGAAATTGCACTGACCTGATGAAACAGAAAGAGAAATTAAAGACTTATCTACACTGGTGTTACTGTGCATTTGCTTATTGTCTTAATAAACTACTTATACCAAGGATCAGTTGTGAGATGGCTGGTTCCTGGGGAGTTTTAACTTATGATTAAGACTTAGTTCAATGTAAGGAAAGGAGTAGCTTCCTGGCAGAGTAAGGGAAAAAATTAAAAAATAAATTGCAAAAAATAAAACCACTTACTTTACACATGCATAAATCATTTTTAAGTAGCATAGGAAAAGAGCAGGTGATACGTCCACACTAAACTGTTAACAGTGGTCACCTATGAAAAGAAAATTGGCATTGAAGGCAAGGGTATGGGCTGACGTGGGTGTTTTCATTCCTTACTATATGCGTGTACACTGTTTAAAATACCAACAAAAAGGTGTATTTTGAATCTCATCACTTCTTGCCTCCTCTTCTGCTGCCATTCCTTCCAGGTCACTGTCATCCCTTGCTAGGCTCCTGCCTGCTCTCTTTGCTTCTCTTTTGACCACTCTGTAAAGCTGTCTCCCAAAGAGCAGTTAGAGTGATTCTTCTTAGATAGGACTCACATCAAGATTTTAATTCAATCAAAGCTTGTCAATGGTCTGTTTTGCTCCCTGAGTTCCTCAGAAGCTACAATTGCCTGACACACAGTAGGTGCTTAATAATGAGGTTTTTTTAGTGAATAATGAATAGATGAAAGATAAGCAAAACTATACTAGGTTGTTATATTGCAATCTTTAAAAGAACTAGTATTGAACTTGGAACAATAGTGAAAACTGGCTGCTGACTAGTGAGTTCAATTCACTTCTCTAGATCTCATTTTTCATATGAACTAGATAATGGCCACGAGTTTAAAGTTTTAATAGTCTAAACTCTCAAGTTCTTGCACCTAAACTCAAACACACATGCACACACACACATGCAGCGACAGCCAGATGTATGCTTATTATAGATGGAATCCTATCCTAAGCTATTGTCCAGTGACACTGCACTATATAAGTGGCAGAACTCTGATAAGTGTGGGTGCATTGACCCTTTGCTCTGTGCCTGTACTGTGCAAAGTATTTATAAATTTATTTAGAACATAAGGTATAATAATAAATTTATACTTCAAACAACTTTTGATATAAATACTATTATTTTTCCTTAATTTACAGATGAGAGAAAGAAGACACAAGAGTAATTAAATATCATTCCCAAAGTCGCATAGCTAGTAAGTGGCACATTGGGATCCAAATTTCTTGCTGATTCCATCACTCTGACCCACCCTGGAATAATGATAGTCCCCAAGGTATGCCATGTGCTGATTGGCTTTGTCTAGCCAATCTCCACCCTGAGATGGAGGACGGACACATCTTCCCTGAGTCACACAAGAGATAGATGGATATGTGTATAAAACAGTTCTGTCAGAATGGAAAGAGAGAGAAATGGATGATTATTTGCACAAACTATAGTGTTTCTTATAAAAAGAAAAAATTTGTTGATGGTATGTTGTGTTAGGTGCCATCGAGTTGTGTCTGACTCATAGCGACCCTCATAGGGTTTTCAATGGCTGATTGTTTCAGGATTGCCTAGGGAGTGGATTGCCATGTCCTTCTCCCATTTTTGCGGTGCTGGGAATCAAACTCAGGACCTCGGAGACTGCAGAGCAGCACTCTACCAATTGAGCTAAATCCCAGCCTGTTGATGGTATAAATGTCCATTACTAACACAGAGAGAGTTAAGTGATTCTATATTACAAAAGTTAAATATGGTGAAGTCACTGATGATAAAGACAACATTGCACAATAAGAGAAAAGCAAAGACACAGAAATGCACTGAGAAAAATCAAGTACTATAATTATAATTATGAAAAGTTGCACATGCATATGGACAAAAATGCAAAAACTTGTATGTTTACATTTTACTTTTTGAGTCCCATTATTCCTGATTTATTATTGTTTGTGTTGCAAAGAAGAAGAAATCCAGCAATCAACATCAATTTTCCTAAAAACCTACTCTAAACAAATGATCTAAATATAACATAGCCTGAACAAGGGCCCAAGGAAAATTATAAAGAATATTCACTGCATACTGAAAATACTGATCCCCACAAAAAGTACATGTTTTATTACGTTCCTCCTTATTATTTTCCATACTATCATATCCCCAGAGTAGAATTTTCCCATTAACACATATCATTCCTCAACTCCAAAGCCTATCTCTTAGACACTTACCTCAAAAAGCAACCTACAGGTTTTCCCTGGTTTACACCATCCAACTGAGCTTACTTCTTAATTCTATGTCTTATTACCAATATTTTGCATGAAATATTTTATATTCATTTACATTGTCATTAATCAAATACTATGGAATCCCAAGTATTATATAAAAGCTATAACTGGGTTAAAATTCCATAGGTCATATACTCTGGCCAGGTGGGGAAAGAGATAAAAAGAAGCAAGTTTGTTAGAAATGCAGAGTGAAGGAGCAATATTCCCAGCATTATAGCCTATAAATTACAAAATTTAATTAAAAAATTACAGTCACATTGTTTTCCTGTAGTTGTGAAACTATGTTTGTATGCAGGTATAAAAATGTATTTGTGATGAATGTTTCATGTTGTGAATATTTTTATTTTCATCTATAGATGTATGCCCCACATGGATATATCTACCAGCATTTCAATTAATTAATTAGTTAATTAATTTCAACTAATTTTTCAATTAATTTAGTTTGGTGTATTTTTGCTGTTCTCTCTCCTCCAATGTTTAGAAGTCAAAATGTAGTATTGAGTATTATTTACATTCTTATTACAGTTTACTGTGAATTACATCTACAGCAGGCAAGTGTTTTCAATTTCACAATGTTTGGCCCAAAAGATTCTTTGCCTTTCTCAAAATGTTAGGATATTCACCCTTCCAATTGTCAAGGTTTATTATAAAATTAGAATAATTAAGATACTGCACTGATGACACATAGATGATCAAATAAAAAGTCCTGTATATTTCTGCATAAGTACAAATTTGGATAAATATATAGTATTTTTAGACAATGCACAATAGTTCTGGCACTGCAAATGAGTGAAGAAAGAGTCAACTTGTCATATATGGCCCTAGTACAACTGGTTCTGCTTTAAAGATTAGGTCTCAATGCCCCACCACCCACAAAGATAAATTCCAATAGCATTAAATAACTAGATGTGAAAAGCAAAGATTAATTTTTAAAAATATATAGAAAAAAGTCTTTGTGATCATAATGTAAAATAAAGAATTCTTTTAAAAATCACAAAGATGACAACTCATCAAGAAAAAGAGTTACCTACTTCCAAATTTTAAAATGTCTACTCACCAATAAAACCCCAAAAACTCAAATTGAAAAAATAAGCCACCGTTTTGAAGAACGTATTTTCAAGACACGATAGAAAAATAATTAGTGTTATGGTTTGAATATGAAATGTCCCACAGAGGCTGATGTATTGAACTCTTGTTCCCCAGCTACTGGTACTATCTTGGGAGGTGGTGGAAACTGGGAGGTGAGGACTTGCTGGAAGAAGTAGGGACAGGGGACATGACTTTGAAGGTGATACCTGGTTCCCAGCCCCTTCCGCTCTCTCCACTTCCAATCCACCATGATGTGAAGCACATCCTCCGCCACTCACTTCCCACCACCGCCATGTTCTACCCAAGCCTGTGGGCCTAAGTGATCATGGGCTGAGCTCTCTGAAATAGGGAGCCAAAATAAATCTTTCTTCTTTTAAATTGTTCTACCACATATTTTGTTCACAGCTATGCAAATGGGACTAACACAATTAGTATCTGGGATGGGTAACTATTGTAAAATAGTAAGAAAAAGACAAAATGATCTCTCAAGAGGAAAGGGGCTGGGATTTAGCTCAGTTGGTAGAGCGCTGTGCTTCAGTCTCTGAGGTCCCGAGTTCAATTCCCAGCACCGCAAAAATGGGAGAAGGACCTGGCAATCCACTCCCAAGGCAATCCCGAAACAGTCTGCCATTGAAAACCCCATGAGGGTCACTATGAGTTAGATACTGACTCGAGGGCACCTAACAACAACAACAACAACAACAACAACAACATATGCTGGTCGTGGTAGCGCACGCCAGCAATCAACTTGCTGCGGAGGAGGAGGGAGGAGGATGGCGAGTTCGAGGACAGCCTGGGCAACACTTGCCTGCAGCCATAGCCCTGTGGCATCCGATCCCATCAGATCTCGGAAGCTAAGCAGGGTCGGGCCTGGTTAGTACCTGGATGGGAGACCGCCTGGGAACACCAGAAGCTGTAGGCTTGGGAGAAGGACCTGGCAACCCCCTCCCAAAACTCAATCTGCCATTGAAAACCCTATGCACAGCAGAGAAGCACTGACAATAGTGTTTCCCCTGTTGTACAGAGGGTCGCTATGAGTCGGATACCAACTCACCGGCACCTAACAACAACAACAACAACAACAAGAGGAAAAGTAAAGTATATCAATAGGCAATTTATAGAAGAAGGCAAACAGTTCATAAGTTTTAAAAAGTGCTTTAACCAGTGATATGAGAAACAGAATGGAAACCACACTGAGGAATCACTTCACACAGTAAGATTTATAACAACACAGTTTTGTTTTGTTTTTAAGTTTGGCATTATCAAGGGACATTAAAGAACAACAGGAACAAGGCTGGTGGAATGTACATCCCCCAAATGCTTAGGAAATTTGTTTGGACTACGTCCTAAATTTGAAAATGTACACCCCTTACCACTGGCCATGACGTGCCTTAGAAATAGCACCTGTACAAAGAAAAGTGGTGACAAAATTATCTACTAAGTAAAGGATAAATAATGTCCCATATTTTTACAATAGACTACAATACATAATTTAAAAGGTTGGGACGAAATCCTTGAGCCAACATGAACAAATCTCTCAAAAATAATGGAGCAAATGTTCAGATATATAACTATATATGTAAATTTTAAATTTATATATTTTTAAATATTTACTTATATATTTAAATATGTATTTTAAAGTAATACTATACTCTGTTTAGGAATACTGGTATATTGTCATACATTAAATTAGTAATATACATTAAATAAGGAAAAGCTCAGAGCATGGCTACTTCTGGAGAGGAAAGAGAACCATGTGTTTTGGAATGAACCAAGAACACAGAGAGCTTCAGTTATAGTTGTAATATTTTATCTCTAAAGCTGGTTGCTGAGTATATGAGCATTTATTATATCAATTTGTCATCCTTTTATGCCTACATTTTTCTCAAAAAAATAAAGAGCACAGAATACAGAACCAACATGTGAATCCCAGCATCATCATCACTGCTACTTTGAACAAGCTCATTCATCTGTCTGAGCACCGGCGGCCTGATGGGAAAACAATTACGATAATATTCAACTTAGAGAATTGTGGTGAGAACTCATGCATTGCTGTTAACACATGTAAAACACATAGCATAATGCGAAATGCAGAAACCATCCGATAGGTGGAAGCTATTATTACTTGCTTGTGGCTTTTCCCTTGGGGAGTTATCTCTTGATCCTAATTATCAGGAAATCATGTCTGTATTATAGCTCAGAAAGGGCTTCCTCAAGAGACTCACACTATATACCATAAGGCTTCGGAGACCACTAACTCCTTATCACTCATGTTCATGGAGAAAAATAATGTACCACATTTAACAGGTGACATTGAGTTAATTTTTGAATATATAAGTAAAATCATCAGAGAAACCTCACTCCTTTGTGAATTGAGAAACAGCTTTCTAGTCAAGAACTAACTCCAGGCTAATATTCAAGTAAAGTAGGTAAATGAGCTATTCACAGAGCCTTAGAGGCTTTTTATAACTTTCCTTCTCTGCAATAAGTTAATGTGTTGCTCTTGGAAGTACTTAAGCTTTACACTAACAGACAACTTGGAGGCTTTTTTTTACTGAGCTATATTTCCTACACCTGCAGCTATAGCCCTGTGGCATCCGATCCCGTCAGATCTCAGAAGCTAAGCAGGGGCGGGCCTGGTTAGTACCTGGATGGGAGACCGCCTGGGAACACCAGAAGCTGTAGGCTGGGAGAAGGACCTGGCAACCCCCTCCCAAAAATCAGTCTGCCATTGAAAACCCTATGAGCAGCAGAGAAGCACTGACAATAGTGTTTCCCCTATTGTACAGAGGGTTGCTATGAGTTGGATACCGACTTGACGGCACCTAAAAACAACAACAATATTTCCTACAGAAAAGAGAAAAATAAATATCCCTTCTAAAGATAAGCAGATCAACAGAGAATATTCCTTCTGCTCTTTCGACCCAATCTGGTTCTCAGAAAAAAAAAAAATCCCATAGAGAAAATATCTCATAGAGAAAGAAGAGAAAAGCCCTTTCATATGCTTCGTCAGTACTGAAAAATCTGATTTTTTGTTATTTTTCTCATTTCTACTAAGCAAGTTAGATGTAGGACTTCATGGATTTACTTAATAGCATTAGTTTTCACACTGAAAAGAAATAAACAGTAAGCTCTTCCTGGGGCACTTTGTAATTATAATTAATCATCAGGGAAAGATAAATAAGAATATATTTCCCTTTCAGACAGGAATTTCTGTCCCTGCTTAGAATTGTTCCAAAGCTGAGTTTTCAGATGGTAGTTGACTCCTGTCCTCTTTTCCCTCTTCCTCTCCCCTTGCTGTTTGGTTATGTCAGGAGATATTTTCCTAAAACAGAGTACAGGAAAAGCTAGGCTATTTTGCTACATGATAGCTCCTCTGATAAAAATCCTTTGGAGACAGGAAAATTAAACAGAAAACAAGATGGATGGATTTACAGTAGATTCAGTGTGCCTCCTGTCACTTCAGATACATGCAGTATTTATGATGATGTTAAGTAGCTGTGATTTTTAAAAACTTGATTATATCTGAGGGTGTATTATGATCGAGAAGGAAAGTCCTTTACTGCCTCTCTTTACATCTTTTTTTTCTATTTTGTTGTAGCTGTGAATTATACGCAGATAGATTATAGATAGATCAGTTTTTAACCATGTGAAATTGCCATTTTTATAGGTCACAAAGGCCATTTATGAACATAGAGGTCACTCTATGATTATATTCTTGAATGGAAATAAGCTGAAATAAATATGTATGTTCCTTTAAACAAACTATAAGTAGTGAGATCCCAATTGATATCCATTCATAAATTGAGAAAATCACATAATAAAACAAAAGAAGGGTAATCCAAATCTAGCAAAAGAAATAATTTCACCCCTAATTACTATTGAGACAGTAGACTGAAGGCTGCATTCTATAGACAACATATTTCGAACCACATTTTCACAACCAACTTGTACTTCCATTTTAGGATCCCAAAGTTAAAATACCCTACAAAGCCAGAGAACAACAAATTCACTACCACAAATCCAAAAAATACAAGCATGGGAAAATGACAGCTCTTCTTTACCTGTTTTCAATGGTGGTAATAAGTGAAAAGTATAGTAGAATCCTTTTTGAAAATCAAAACTCTAAACTATGCCTCAAATAGAAAAATCATCATTCAAAATAGCTTATTGTATAATAATCCTATGCTTTCAAATCTCCTAGTCAAATCAGCCTGCATCCTTCAGCCAAAGTTGACTGCTTTTTCTAGAGTTAACATATGAAACCAGGGTCATATATTTTATGCAGAAAATTAATAGCCAAGGAAAGAGAGTAAATTGAAGGTTCTACATGAGTTCTCTGTTAGCATTCAGGCTTACTCTCCTGCATCCAAGAGATTATTTCTTTTCATGCCACCCAAGATGGACAGGGCTGCAAATGTACTAGAGACAATAACAGAGGTCTCTGGTTCTTTACCTTTGTAGTTTATTCTTTACATTTCCATTTTCAAGCTGCTGCCTTAAATTTTCTGACCCCTCTTTACCTGTTTGGTGAACATTCCTCAGGAAAGGCAGCTTAGACATCCTCCTTCATCTACTTTGTTTTGCCTGCTAGTGATCTTTTTAGGCAGAAACTATATGGAGGACAAACTTGTGAATATTTCTGAAATCACATTTTACTAAAGCAATGAGATGAGGAATTCCAAGAAAGGCTAAAGCTTGGGGCCACTCATCTTGTCTACTGTTAATATGGCACTCTTTTGGGTGAGTGGAAAAGTATGCATTGCACATAAATGATCTCCTAGTCAGATACCCCATTGATTACACTCAACTAGCTGCCACAAAAGCTGGACATTGAATAAAGGAGACAGGAGAAGAATTGATGCTTTTGAATTATGGTGCTGGAGATGAATATTGAAAACACCATGGACTGCCAAAAGAACCAACAGATCTATCACAGAAGAAGGGCAACCAGAGTGCTCCTTGGCAGCAAGGATGGCTTGACTGAATCTTACATATTTTGGACATGTAGTCAGAAGGGGCCAATCCCTAGAGAAGGACATGATATTGGGAGAGTGGCTTGTTGTTGTTGTTGTTAGGTGCCATCGAGTCGGTATCCGACTCATAGCGACCCTCATAGGGTTTTCAATGGCTGACTGTTTCGGGATTGCCTTGGGAGTGGGTTGCCAGGCCCTTCTCCCATTTTTGCGGTGCTGGGAATTGAACTCGGGACCTCAGAGACTGCAGCGCAGCGCTCTACCCACTGAGCTAAATCCCAGCCCCGGGAGAGTGGCAGGTCAATGAAAAAAAGGCAAACTGTCCACTAGATGGATTGACACAGTATCTGCAACAATCGGCTTAAACATAAATAAGATCATGCACCTGGCACAGAATCGGGGAGTGTTTCATTCTCTTGTATATAGGGTTGCTATAAGTCCGACCCAACTCAATGGTACCTATGACAACAGCAACTACCTACCCCAGAGATATTAAATGAAGTTGGTAGTCTGGGAGGACAAGTCCCAAGATGTGAGCCATGAACCAAATACTTCCAGTATAACATTGTGTCAAGTCCACTTCCATCATGAGATGATCTGTTTCCATAGCACATGAGAAGCAATTGATCTCACAGGTAACAACTCCAAAGTGGTAACATCCAAGAAAAGTGGGACAGAAATCACCTGAGCACCAGCTTCTAGTTTCTGTGACTGAAACAAGCTCTTGTGGGAACCTAAACCTAAAAAGAATGCATTCACGTTTTTCCAGAATATTTATATAATCTATATTTTAAAATCTACATACATTGATCCAAGACAGAAAAATCAATGGGTTTTATTATATGTAAACTGTGGCAATGCTAACAGTATAGATGACATTGACAGCCAGATTCTCAAAATCTGAGAGATAATTTTTCCACCATGGTTGAACAGATATACACCCACACACATGTACGGTACACACACACACACACACACACACTGAAATTTGGCAATAGTTTTCACTTGTCGACAGTTTTTAAAATATTGTCAGAGAAAGGGAGGAAAATCTCAAAAGAATGAAATCATTATAGTAATTTCTATTTGTATATTTTCGGATAATCAGTACTATTCTTTGAAGGCAGTTTATGGTGATAATTTTATGCACATTTTCCTTACTGCCTTTGCCTGGAATCTGCCCTGATCTGGCTTGCTGGCTGGCTGCCCTTTTGTAAACATTGTAACAATGAAGTGCTGCCATGAGGAATTGTCTTCAAGACAGGCCACTCTCCTAAAGCACATGCCACAGTGGCAGTCTGAGTTAGGAAAAGAAACCACTTCATCTGATTCAAGAAATTCCTACTAAATGCATTTGGAATCTTTTTTCCTTTAGGATTCACAGTGATGATGAGGGTGAGCACCTCTTGGTGGAGGCACTGGGCCAGGCACAGAATGAGCTTAACCTCTTCTTATGACAACTCTACAGGACTGGTGTCAGTCTCTGAACTTTGCAGAGGAAATAAACAAAGGCAAGGACTCTTGTCCTCAGTCTTGTACCATGAAACATCTCTCCATCCCAGCACAGACCTGGCAGAGCTAAAATTCTAACTCATCCAGCAATCAGCCAGCTGAAAGCCTCCTCAAGTTGGCAGCAAGAGTCATCTGAGAAAAGATAAAGCATGACATAACAGTGCACTCTAGGGAGAATGAGTGATTTATATTGTCATGTGTCTTCAGACCTGCAAACATGCCTCCCAGAGAGTTGCCAGCACTGCAACAAAACTATAGAAAGGGAAATAACAAAAGAAAAGTGTTAAATGTTGTGTTCACATGAAAACCAATGAATGGTTAAATGTGTTTTGAAAAATAACTTTTAACTGGGTGTGGTGGTGCACACCTGTGATCCCAGCACCTCGGGAAGCAGAGGCAGGAGGATAGCAGGTTCCAGGCCAGAGGTAGCCTGTCTCAAAATGAAAAATAATTAAAAGGGGGTGGGGGTGCAGCCCTGTGGTAGTTGAGAATTGATATTAAGAATTTCATGTAGACTATCTCATTTAATTTCAACTATGTTTGACATGGGAGAAGGACCCCGCAACCCACTCCCAAAAATCCATCCACCACTGAAAACCCTATGAATAGCAGAGAAGCACTGACAATAGTGTTTCACCTGTTGTACATAGGGCTGCTATGAGTTGGATACCAACTCGATGGCACCTAACAACAACAATGCTTGACATATCCATGAATGTATCTAAGCAATTAAAATGTTTCAGGATTAACTAGGAAGATTTCAGTCACCCCAAGTCTTATTGTCTAGATGATAAATATCTGGTACTAGTACTATCCCTAGGAAAAATGATGAAGTGGACCAACTTTGCCTTCTGTGTTTTTCCACCTTGTTATTGTTTCTTTTCCTGATGCAGCCAAATCTCCCTTCAACATATGCAATGATTTCCCTTGGCCTGACTGACCAGGACCTGATCTGCGGGAGGTCTTTCCAGTGCAATTCCAGTCACATGTTTGTTCTCTCCTCCATGATCATCAACATTTACATATCCTGCATTTTCTCATCTCTTCTCTGTCTATGGCTCACCATTGTTACTGTTATGGGAGAAGGATCTGGCAATCCACTCCCAAGGCAATCCTGAAACAATCAGCCATTGAAAACCCTATGAGGGTCACTCAACGGCACCTAACAACAACAACAACATTGTTACTGTTGTTAGGTGATTGGAGGCATAGCTTTGAAGGGTGTATCTGGTCTCTGGCACCTTCCTCTCTCTCTGCTTCCTGCCTCCTGTTAGGTAAGCAGCTCTGCTGCACCACATACTCCCCAACATGATGTTCTGCCTCATTCTGGCCACGTATTTCAGGGGTTGTTATTGTTGTTAGGTGCCATCGAGTCAGTATCCGACTCACAGAGACTCTGTGTACAACAGGGGAAACACTATTGTCAGTGCTTCTCTGCTATTCATAGGGTTTTCATTGGCTGATTGATTTCTGGGAGTGGGTTGCCAGGTCCTTCTCCCAAGCCTACAGTACCTAGTGTTCCCAGGTGGTCTCCCATCCAAGGACTAACCAGGCCCGACCCTGCTTAGCTTCTGAGAGCTGATGGGATCCAACGCCACAGTGGTACGACTGCAGGCCTCTCAGGTTAGAATCTGACAAATGGTTCATAAGTAAACATTTTAAGCAAGAGGAAATAGTTGTTTCTTGGGTATTTGGGCAACAAAGTGTCAAAGACCTATTGGGGATTTTTAGAGCACCCCATAAATAGGCCCCTCTAACCAGCATGAGGGGATAACACTCAGGCTATATTCTACTCACTCCTTTATCCTCTCCCATCAAGTGAGCAAAGATGGCCCCTGACCAGCCTGACCAGCCTCAACCACCTCAATTTTTATTGGGTACTCCTAGCACCTCAGTTAAATAACTGCCCCTACCTGGCAGGTATGACAGTTTACCTGCTGTGCCTGTCAGGAATGTGCCCTGATTGGCTAACCCCGGTACACACCCCCTCCCAGGCGCCTATATAAGCTAGCTCCTGGACCCCACCTAGACCCTCTTGTTTTTCCTGCTACCAGACCCCATCACCTTGACCCAGTACTCCCCAGTCCTGTGGAAGACCACCTAGCAAGCCAACGAGTCAAGACCAGGAGCCTGGAAGCACCAAAGGCTACAAGCAAGCCACGAAGAGCCCCCCAATTCCTCCCATCCTTGGGAAGAAGAGAGGCAGAGAAGGCGAGCTGTGAGAGTCAAGAACACCGGACCACCAGCCCAGTGGAACACCAATTGTTTGTAGCTATGGCTTTCAGGCTAAGCTATACCACCAGTGAACATGCAGCATTCTATGCTGCAGGCTTAGAGCTAGCACTTGAGCACCTGACAGGGGCTGCTTGCTGGTTGCACCCCAGTTGGGGAGTAACCCAATAAACTTTCCCTCTCCTGTTTCCCGCAGAAGGTCTCCCGAGGTCCTTCTTTAGCGCCTCCAGCCACTACACCAACCCAGTCAAGTGGGTCCCCGATACTCACTTGGTGTCAAGGCAAGGATCTGCTGGGCCTGAGCCGAACCCCAACAAAGACCCAGGTAGTATCCTGGATAATAAAGGGTTTGAATACCAGGACACCAGAATAAAAGGACACCATGCCAGTAACTCTAAGCCAGGGCTCTTTATAAACTTCAGGCCAAGTAGAGAGGCTAGTCTTAGAATACAGGCTGACCCAGATTCAAGCTGGCAGCTGTCAAAATATGTTGCTAGTATATACAGCAAAGAGACCAAGAACACGTCAGTTTTCAAATAACTTCCATATAGGTCAATATGAATTCACTAAGACAGGGCTACATCCTAGTATCTCTATCCAAAATGCCTAAGATTGAAGGGCTTAGAGAAATACAATCTGAGCACCATATGCTCTTCTAAGGCCTTCCAGTTTTATTTCCATACATAATCCCATATATGAAAGCAGTGCTATCGTTATAAAACAACAGTATTCAGGGACTACAGAGGATTTAACCAAAAAGAATGATAGGCTTGTGAGGTAATGCATATATTTGTTAGCTGGATTCAGCCACTCCATCATGCATACATATTTCAAAACAACATGTTGTACTGAATAAGTAGGTACAATTTCTGTCAGTTAAAAAAAATTTAAATAAAACTAGTACAGTTACTCCTTGGTATCTATAAAGAATTGGTTCCCTTATATAAAATGATATAGTGTTTGCATATAGCCTACACATATCTCCCATATGTTTTAAGCCATTTCTGGATTACAGATAATACCTAATACAATGTAAATTATATGTAAATCATTGTCATACTACATTGCTTAGGGAAAAATAACAAGAAAAACTCTCTCTCCATGTACAGAACACAAGCAGTTTAGGGTTTTACTTTTGGAGTATTTTCAGTTTGAGGTTGGTTGAACCTGCAGATGCAAAACTTGTGGATGCAAAGAGCTGACTACATATATATTATATAACCCTTCTCATGTGCTCCTAGCAAATATAATTTTAATTCTCATTGTGACAAAACTGCTTATTCAAATGAAACATTAAGCTTTTTAAATGAATACTTTTATGTATTAAAAAGTTGGCTTTTTAATCTTTAGATTTAAATGTGAGGGTTTACTGATGAGAAAATCAGGCTCAAGAGTGAATTGAGAGCTATAAGGAAGCTAATTGCCAAGTCATTGTTTTTGCAAATTTGGCTTCCTCCATTACCTCCATAGTTCAAAACTTTGTCCGTGGATGGATCTTTTCTTCCAAGTCCCCACCAAGGAAGCCTCTCACACGCTGAGAGGCAGCTGCCAGGCAGTTATAGCCACTCACAAAAATATTTCAGGGAATGAAATTATCTCTGTATCAGTACATAATGTGATAGTAATGAGAGCAAGTGCTTTAGACATTTTCCAGGATGGATTTTTTTTAAAAGAAGTTTCCAGAAGCCAATACCAAACTTCCTTCTCCAATAAAAGTGCTCAATACCAAAGAATCAGCACGTGTATCTTTCACTGTCTCAAAGGGGACAGTTTAATGCCCTTTTAGAGCAGCTGCTAATACCCCAGCAAGAACCTTCTTGAAGACTGCAGATTACCAAGGATGGGTGATTGAAAAAGAATTTAAAATGTTAGAACAGTTACTGGCTTATCAGAGATGGGAGAAGTGGGATGGAATTTAAGGCAGAGAGTTACTCAAGTGTGCAGCTGCTTCTTCACTCTTCCTTAACTGAACAAAATGAGGGAAACCAGGGAAAGGCTTTAAAATTATCTAACGGACAGCGGCAGAAATGGTTTCTTCCAAGGCACTCTCTCAGGAGCAAACACTCTTTCCTCACGGCAACTTGAATTTGAGATTGTCATTTGGGTATTTGATACACACAATGCATTCTTCACGGGACGTAGGTATTTATTCCTAAATCTAAAGTTTTATTTCAACTAAAACTTGGCTAAATGCAATGTGGTCTTCTAGATCAAATCATGGGAATAGAAAAAGTATATTATTGGGACAATTGGAGAAATTTAAAATAAAATCTGGAGATTAGTTAATAGCAATGTGCAAATGTTGGTTCCTTAGTTTTTCCAACTGGACAAGTGAAATGAGATGTTAACAAGGAACACTAGCTGAATGGTGTATGAAAACTAGCTTTGTTGTTTGTAAATCTAAAAACCACTCCAACATAAAAATGTGTATTTAAAAAACCTCTATGATACCCTTGTCAATATGTGTAAATTTGCCATTCCACCCAAAACTTATTTCACCCATGCAGCCTTTGGTATGCACATTGAAATATATTTAATCACCTAATAGCTAAATTAGTCTATCTTTGTTGGAACAACAAATATTTATAATGGACTCCAGAGAAACTGTATCTCATTACAAATCAAGTCATAGATAAAAGATGATTCACGAACCAGAGAATTAAAATGTCAAGATAGAAATTCACATGGCTCTTGAAAGAAAAATTCGATTAACAAAATGATGAATTTCACATTTTTATAAGAAGTATTAGAGAATCATGAAATTTCTTTTTAGGAGGACTTGCTAAAAACATCAAATTACTAGTTAATTTTAAAATTAATTAAACTTACTGACAGTAGGTGACCCACTGGTATGTTTTGGGGCAGGAGTACTGAATAATCATAAAGCATAAAAACATGGTATCTTTAAAGGATATCTTATCAGTGGCCCCTTCCTCCCTCCTCCCTTTTTTCTGCCTCCCTTCCCCCCTCTTCCTTTCTCTCTCCCTCTCCCTCCTTCCCTCTCTTCCTCCTCCTCCTCCTCCTCCTTCTTCCTCTCTCTCTCTCTCTCCCTGCTCTCCCACCCCTACCTGGCTGCTATGAGATACACTGTATTCCTCCTTCATGCCCTTCCGCCATGTCTCTGCCTTACCAAAAGCCTAAAAGACATCTGGTCATGACGATGGGATAAAACCTCTGAAACCATGAGCCAAAATGCTTTTTGTCCCCTATCAGATGTTTTGCCCAAGTACTTGGCCACAGCGATGAAAAACTGAGCAACATATCAGCATTTCCTGCAATATTTTCTGTGGTGGAATAGAATGAACCAGTTTCTCAGAGACTGATGTCCTACAGGTGCACGAATAAAAGAAAGTTTCTGAGACTGGGACCCTGGATGTTGACAAACCAACTTCCCCACATAACTTCCGCCCTGACTCGCCCCAACACGTGCCAAAATAAAACAGCAGATCTACAAAACTTATCTTGAAATAGTCAGTTCACTCTTCTGAACATCACAGTACTCCCTAAGAACTCCACATATATATCTGTAAATTTTATAACAACATTGTCAGTAAGGTTGGATATGGCTGCCTTTATTGAGATTTATATTAGAATAAAAATTAAATGTGCATAGTGGTGCATACATATAATCCCAGCACTCAGGAGACTGAGGCAGGTTGGTCGTGAGTTTGAGGTCACCATGAGCTACATAGAGACCCTGTCTCAAAAAAAAAAAAAAAAAACATTAAGAAAATAAAATTGTCCTGTAATATCTAATATGTCCTGAGCTTCACATTAATAAAATTCCATAATAATATCCAAATAATGTAACTCATTAGGCAAATAATGTCCCATAAATGACTTTTCCATATACTCTATAATTTTCATTTAAACTTATTTCAGTTCCTTTAGAAAACAATTTTTTTTATATTAAGGAAGTTGAGAAATTTACTTAGACACTGAAATTAACAAATTACCTTGGATTTGCAATTCCATTAATTGTTCTTTCTTTGTGTTTCTTGGCAGGCTCGGGACAGTTTGTAAAACTTAGTTCTAACTAAATTTGACAAAATATTTTAGACCACGAGAAATGTCACTGATGTCATTTTCCAGGCCAGTTTCAAATTGAAAACATGTTCATACTTTGCACACAATTTGGTCACACAGTTTCTCCTGAGTGAACTCACAGTAATTCAAATGGTATTTCTTCAAAACAAGGTTATTTGTGCATACTGCATATGGCAATTTTTGACAAACCAAGTGAAAAGTAGACATATTCAGAAATGTTTCTATCAATTTTTTAAAATTTAATTTTAGCTTTATGGGCCAAACTATATATTTTAGAGCCACAAAAATCATTCTCAGTGTCTAAGGTGGACAATATTTCCTCCACTTTATCCCTGGAAATGATAAGTTCAAATACACTGTCAATTGCAGAATAAAAAAGTGATCATGTGCCTTAAATTTGAGCTTAATGTTATGCTCATAAGATCCTTTTTCATAAAAGTATGTGAATATTTTCATTATAGTGAAACTTCTAGATAGTTTAAACCATCTATGGATTGAGCCACTTGAACAAACTTAGTAAGTAAAAATAAACTGAATAACAATGCAAAAAATACAGAAAACTCAGATTTCATTTTATGAATTAGCCTTTGAAATCTTTACTCAAATGAATTCCTACCTTACCTAAAGCAAGATAAAAGTAAATTAAGATATAATAGAATGATAATTAGAAAGTAGATAGAGTGATAAATACCAGGTAATAGTGACAGGGGTCTGCAGCCATACCACCTAGCATCCGACCCCATCTGATCTCAGAAGCTAAGCAGGGTTGGGCCTGAGTAGACCTTGGATGGGAGACCACCTGGGGACACTGGGCGCTATAGGCTTGGGAGGAGGATCAGGCAGCCCACTCCCAAAAAACAATCAGTCATTGAAAACCCTATGAATATCAGAGAATCACAACATAGCTTCCGAGACCTGATGGGATCCAATGCCTGGGTAGTACAGCTGCACCTCCCCATCAGGGACCAACAACAGCAGTGACAGAGAGAAAGAATAACTTTGGGAACTCTTAGCCCCTTAGCAAAATCTGAGTATTCTCATTGGATCTTTGGTTTTCACTCCACCTCTGTGTAACAGTATCTCCTACTGATTCCTTGGTTTTAGTTCTACCTGTGGGAATGCCTGAGAAGTGTTTCCTAAAGTCAAGTATTGGGTTTACATTGCTGTCATCCTGTGTGGATGGTAGTGTGGGCCACAGTGGATGAAGCCAGGACCTAGACACCCACCACCTCCACTGAATGGAGTAGAGGTGTGGGTTTGCAGAGGTGCAGAGTGGACAGGGAACCCATGAGCCTGGTTATGGAGGCCGGTGACTAGTGTTGGGAAACTCAGGGGTGACCTGGGAAGGCAAGGAAGTGCTTGGCCAGCACTGGGGAAGATTAGCTGAGGATAGACAAATTTCTGCAAAAGAGGAATACACACACACAAACACACACACAGACACACAAACACACACACAGACACACACACACACACACAGTGCATTACAGTAAGATAAACATGGGGTTGGCAGCCTGAGAAGACTGGATCCTAGTGTTTCCAGTGGACACTGACTGCTTCTGGGAGGATCAGCAAGAACAGATTTAGGCCTGAGTCTTGGAGGTCCTAGGTTCCTGAGCAGGTTATCAAAGACAGGAAACAGGGAGAGGAGCAAAAGAACTCACTCATAAATTGAATCTTTCCATCCCTTGGGTAGCAATTTTGCAGGTATAATGTAAGTTCTAGAGATTTGCAATACCACTCTGTGCCTCTGGTCAACATTGTGTTTCACATTTAAAAATTTGCTAGGAGGGTATATCCCATGGTGTATGTTTTGCCACAAATAAAATAAAATATCCAAGAACAAAGGCAGAGAGGTCTTGATTACTGAGCCAAGCAGGAAAGACCAGCTACAGCCCAGATATGAATTCCAAGCACTAGATGTCAAATGGAAAGAATTATGAATCTGGAAAGGGTCTGCAGTTTCTCCACTATACCTTTACATTTCTCTGTTAATGTTATCCACTTCCATTACCTTAGTCCTCTTGTCAAAACAGTAACAACTTGAGTATTACTTATATCCACACTTTGTATGTAAATCTCTGAGGAACCTTCACTTCCTTTCCTTTTATTTTTGTTTCTGAGTACAGAAGAGAGACCTGTGAATACTGTCCGTGGACAGCTCCCTAACGGGAGGTCACTTTTCCTGAGTCAAGAGACACCTTAACTATTCTTCAGATCTACCTGGCTTTGCCATCTGGACACTTCCTTGATGGTGGAAATGGCAACCCGATCCCAAACATCAATCAGCCATTAAAAACCCTATGAATAACAGAGAAGCACTGACAATAGTGGTTCACCTGTTGTATGTAGGGTCACTATGAGTCAGACACCAACCCAATGTCACCTAACAACAACAACTTAAGGACTGAGTGAAGTCTGACAGACCCCTTCCCATCTTCTCTATCTTCCTTTCCACTGAAATCTTTTCCATCATCTGGCCTATGCCATTCTCTGCTCCTTTGTTTTCTACCTCTTAACTTCCAAACATTCTTGATAAATCAGCTTAAGTTCCACTAGCAATTATTTTTTCCCCTGCACATCAATTTTTCGCCTTTGTGATCCCTAAAATTCCTTGATGATCATTATGCCATGCTTCAATTCTCTGGTTACTTGTCTGTTCTCCAATAGACTACAGATTTAAAGAAAAATGTGACCAAGTCTATCCATTATTCATTTGTAGCTTCAGCACCTGGACTCATGCTCACAATTTATAAATAAATATTCAATAATTATTTGTTGGAGAAAAGAATAACCACGTAAGCCAGAGATCCAAGCTTTTCTCTCTTTTTAACTTGTAACTCTAGGCCTGTTTTTCAATCCCATCTTTACTACCTTTCACTTCAAAGCACAGTGGGAGAGCTGACAAACACACCGCATCAAAGTTCAAATAGTCTACTGCCTCAAGGACAAGTGGGTTGCTTAATGTCTCTACTTAAGTGGCCACTATCCTAGAGCAGCCTGCAGCTGTAGCCCTGTGGCATCCGATCCCATCAGATCTCGGAAGCTAAGCAGGGTCAGGCCTGGTTAGTACCTGGATGGGAGACCGCCTGGGAACACCAGAAGCTGTAGGCTTGGGAGAAGGACCTGGCAACCCCCTCCCAAAAATCAATCTGCCACTGAAAACCCTATGAACAGCAGAGAAGCACTGACAAAGGTTTTTCCCCTGTTGTACAGAGGGTCGCTATGAGTCGGATACCGACTTGACGGCACCTAACAACAACAACAACAATCCTAGAGCAAGCCACAACCATGTCTTCCCCAAACTACTACAGTTGCAATCTAAGGTCTACCTGAATCACTTTTGCTTTTAGAAAGGAATCCCGAAACAGATGCCTTATCCCTTCCACCATGTGAGATCGCAACCAGAGAGAACCATCCAGGAAAGCCTCATCAGACACCAGATCTGCTGGCACCTCGATCTTGGCCTTTCTAGTCTCTAGAAGTATGAGAAATAAATACCCACTGGTTTTTAAGTTACCTCAATTAAAGCGCTATGGTATTTTTGTTACAGCACCCCAAACGCAGGAGGAATAGATGATTCTTGTAACATGGTAAGAGTTCTAGCATTTGGTATTTTGCTGAGAATTTCAATATACAGAGACCAATCCCTGTGCATATGCTATGCCACGTCTCAATGGTCCTAGATGATTTGTAGAAATGCAACTTATTTATTGACTTTACTTTTACATTGCCCATAGAACCTTACCAAATATCTCCCTTATTGCTTTTATAGAGGTCTCATTAACCTTCACAGGTGTAACTTTTCTGTCCCCATTACTTTTCACGTTCTCCACAAGGAATTAATCCCTAATGTGAAAAATATAGTACAGCATTGAACCGAGGAGATGAATGAGAGAGAAAGAACAGTGACATTTTAAAACACATCCTACACCTTCCAGACACTTTAGGGTAGAAAAAAGGCATACTGCTAAATAACCAACTCAGTAGAGGTAATGTTCCAAGTGATAGAAGGATAGTTGGAACACTGCATTGCAAAGCCCTCTAAGAAAATGTTTTCAAATTGTCTTGTTAAGTAACCTGTCACTGAGATTGAAATAGCAAATAATGAAAAATGTCAATAGCTTGAACTGAGAGAAGATATTTAATGGGATGGCAAAGAAGGCAGGGGTAAGTCTGGTTTTATGTAGCATCTTAATTAATTATTTGGAAGGAGGAGTAAACATTCACTGATTATATTCTGAGATGGCACTAACTTTGATGATGCTACAAAAATGATTAATGAGGGGAAATAAAATGCACCAGGGCCTGGAACATTTAGGAATATTAGTAAGTGTGAAGGAAAAAAAAGTAGATGTAGACTAAGTAAATGAAAATAAGTTTTGAGAATTTTTGAAGAGTAATTTTGAAAGCAATAATTCTAGGAACTTATAGCATCTACAGAGTTTGATGTATTTTTCTAAATATAATAAATATGGCCAGTATGGGGCTCAGCCACTTTTGTTTAACTCATTCAAAGATAAAATGGTCAAATTCCACTTTAGGGAGCATAGGATCTGAAGAGAAAAGGGCAAAACTTTGAGACACTTCCAAGTATTTAATCTGCCATGTACTTATGAATATGTAACTGGATTGTGTTATGTGAAGTAAAACAACTACTAAAAATATCAGAGTTGAAATAATCTTCACTTTTGCTGCTTGCCCTGAACACCACAAACTTTAAGGAAAAACTTTATGGCTGAAATTCTTTAGCATTGGGGGGATCCCAATGCTAAAAGAAAAGTCTTCTGGTTCCAGCAAAGCTGACGGGACAACTTGAAATTCTACCACATTCATAAATTATGAAAGCATTTAATAATCTTTAACACACATTTTAGATCTCCAAAAATGAAAATACTCAGCTGTTTGAATTGAAAGGGGAACCTGAAATGAAGAGTAATCTGTGAGGCTGCCTGAGCACCTTCCCGAGGAGGCCTACGGAGCACGGGATGAGACAGGAGGCACTAATCCTGTGGATGTGCTGTCTCGGGGCCAGATAAAGCTGAGTTAGAATCCAAACAGTGAAGATTCTTAAAGGTCTCCACTCTCAGGGAATAGAGGACTGAAAAGTTTGTCACCAAGACAAAAAGACAAGGCAGTGTGTCTATGCCTGCACTATCAAAAGAGAGAGGAGGCAATCTTAGAAATTACCTCTGTCACTTATTACTGATACCTTCTCGCATATCATGTAGTGTGGGGATCAAAGTGTGTCTACCTTCGAAGTCTTAGAACTCCCATATGGCAAAAACTCTCCTGAAATAATTCCTGACCCATTATTAAGACTGCTGGGATACCAAGTAAAAGCAAGTCTTCAAACCTGTGAAAAACTGGATTGACGTTCCCGTGTGGGTTCAGTTAAAACTTAGAGGGTTCGGGTTCAGTTTAGGTACAGGTTTAATATTTTAATCCTAGGTGTAAATGACAAAATTTTTTCAATGCTTTTTTATTTTCAATTTTTAAATAGTTAATGACACACAAAAAAAATTAAAAGCTGAACCTGAATCCCATTTTTCACTGGTTTCGTATTCATGTTTGAGTTCAGGTTCAGATTGAGTCTGAAGCCCTGCTACCTACACAAAGGATTTAAACCCAGACCCAAATACTTCTAAATTTAACATGTTGAACCCACACCCAACCCTGAACACTCTTTGTGGGCTTGAAGCCCTGGGCAAAAACAAATTCAGATTTACTCTGGAAAGACAGCACCTACCCAGGCCAGGTGGGATTCCCACAGGTAAAAATAAGCTCTGATGAAGATGAGCTCACAATGTACACAGAAAATAAAATAATAGATGGAAGGAAGAATTCCTCACGAGTAAAGTTATCACTCATGACAGGCAGAAAGTTAAAAAAAAAAAAAAAAAAAACAAGAACCTTAAATGATTGTATGGCTTTGTCAGAGATGCCATAACCAAGCTCCACAGACTGAGTGGCTTAAACAGTAGAAGTTTGTTGACTCACAATTTTGGAGGCTAGAAATCCAAGATCAAAGTATCTGCAGGGCTGGTTTCCACTGAACCCTCTCTCTTTGGATTGAGGGTAGATGTATTCTCTCTGTCTTCCCCTGTGTGTTCTAATCTGACACCAGATTTAGTAGGGCTATGTACTTTCATTCTGTTTACATGGGTGTACTTCTTCCTCCAGAAACTATCTAACTCTTCCATGTCTTTGTCCCTTATGCTACCTTGTCTTGAATTCCATTTCATTAGATATTAATTGATGATATCATTTTAACTTGATTATCTCCTTAAATATCTGTCTTCAAATACAGTCACATTCTGCAGTACTAGAGGTTAAGATGTCAACATCTGATAGGGTGGAGAGGAGGGACAATTGAACCCATAAAAATGATCAAATTGTCAAAGAAGAACTAGAAACACTGTTGGAAAAGAACTAGCATTGTTTTCTAACCAAATATACCTCTGGAAATAAAAATATACTCAATGAAACTGAAAATTCTATAAATGGAACAGCCAATTCGACATAAAAGAGAAGAAAACTACTGATTTAGGAGACAGACTTAGAGAAATTACCCAGGCTTCAGCAAAGATATTTAGGGGAAGAAAAGACAAAAGGAAACATGGCTAAGGGGAGAAGAAAATCTATAGTATATCTCAGAAGAGTTCTGCACAGTGAATAAAGAGAAGATAAAAGAAGTGATCATGGAGACACATTTCTTCAGATTTTTTCAAACTTGGAAAGCAACAGAAATAATAAGAGAAGCAGCTCAACAGGAAAAAATGTTTAAACTAAAACTGAAATGCTGAAGTAAAATGAGAGAAATCAAATGTGAAAAAAAAATTTTTTGATACTTGGGGACTGAACCCAGGGCCTCAAACATAATTTATAAGCGCTCCACCACTGAGCTGCACCCCTAACCCCTTTTGTACTTTTTTATCTTGATACAGGGTCTTGCTAAGTTATACAGGCTGCCTCTGGCCTCAAATTTGCCATCCCTCTGCCTCTGCCCCCTGAGTCTCAGGCTCACAGGTATGCGCCACCACACTCAGCAAGAAAAGCTATCTTAAAATAACCAGGGAGAAAAGATAGATAGCTTGCAAAAAAAAATATTAACCTGATATTCAATTTCCCACCAGCAACAACAGAAGCCATGAACAGGTCTACCTTTAAAGTCCTCAGACAAAAATAACTTTCAATCTATATTTTTATACCTCACTAAATAAGAATTCAATAGCAAGTGCAAAGTAAAGATATTTTTAGGTTAAAATACAGTTCCTCATGCTTGGACTCCTAAATACTAAATGTTGTACCTTAGAAAGCAAATTAGTACCAAATAAACAAATGAATTTAGCAAAGAAAAGAGAAAATACACACATAAACTAAACAAGGAGTATTTTATAAAGAATAATAATGACAATTCAAGATGCACAAAGTCAGAAAAGAACTAAAATAACAATAACATATGAAAATGGACTAAACTCAGTAGAATTTAAAATATTACACTGTATTGAAAAGAAAAATTGTTTATAAAAACCTAGTTATATGCAGTTCAAAAGAAATCTAAAAGGCACACAGATATCTCTTCCTTATTATATGATCAGCCTGCAGTTGTACCGCTGTCGCATCTGATCCCATCAGATCTCAGAAGCCAAGCAGGGTCTAGCCTGGTTAGTACTTGGATGGGAGACTGCCTGAGAATACCAGGTGCTGTAGCCTTGGGAGAAGGACCCAGCAACCCACTTCCAAAAACCAATCAGCCATTGAAAACCCTGTGAAAAGCAGAGAAGCATTAACAATAGTGTTTCACCTATTGTACCTATGGTCAGTATGAGTCAGACACCGACTCCATGGCACCTAACAACAACATTATATGATCAAGTTTATAATGTTTCATATATGTTCTTATTCTTCCTTTGTTGGATTTAAAGGTTGCATTTACCTAATAGTTTGTGTATATCCATATTACTCAAATCTTCTATGTATTGGCTTATGTACCCTTCTTGATCTACTCCAAGAATGGTTAAAATCTCCAGCTATTTAGCTGAGCAGTTTTTTCAATTGCTTTCTGTGTTTTGAGGCTATATTACTAGGTAAGTATATATTCATCATCACTGTACTTTTTGCCCCAGGAGACTATTTAACTCTCTCTCATGTCTCTCTTTGCCCCTTATTCTATCTTTGTCCTGAATTCCATTTCACCAGATACTGATCGCTAGTCTAGCTTTCTATCATACCCTATTATCAAGTAAGAAGCTGAAAACCTATAAACTCAAACAGACTTTTATTGTGGAGAAGCTGCCAGGGCCATCTCTAACAAAGGAGATAGCAGCAGCCAGAAGAGGAAGGGGCAAGGCTTTTATGGGCTCTAGGTGGGAGGAGGAAGGAGTGACTGACTTGTCACATTGGGATAAGTAGGAAGCAGGTGTGTGGAGGGTTCTGATAGGCTGCAAGAGGGAAAAGAAAGTAGTCATCAGTTGCTGGCCCTGGGACAGATTTTGAGCTAGGTTTGGGCAGGCTTTTTTGGTGGGCTTTTTGAGGACAGGGCATAAGGAGTAGAAGAAGGCACCACCTTAAAGGAAGCTGTCATTTTGTAACAGGTCCTGCCTAATACCTATATGTTTAATATATTTTTCCAGTGTTTTACCTTCAATATTTTATGCAGTTTTGTTTGATTGGTTGATTGGTTTGGGATTTTTTGACACAGGGTCTCACTGTGTAGGCCAGGATGCCCTAGAACTTGTTGTATAGCCCAAGCTTGTCTCAAACTTGAGATCTCCCTGCCTCTGCCTGCCAAGTGCTGGGATTATGGGCACATGCCACCTTGCCCTCCTATTTTTATGTTTTCTGTAGTGTCCAGTACACAACACATTGCCCAAGGAAATTATTACTCAATCTGAAAGTCTCAGTCTCAACTGATTACTTTAATCCCCTGTTCCCACATACATATCTTATGATTTCTGTTCTATTGAGGCTTAAGTTTTTGGCATCTTTTTTTCCAAATTTTGTTTTTCTATATCATTGTAATCTCAATTCCGTTTTTCTATCTTCCTGAAAATAGTGTATATTTTGTGGACTAAATGGCTATTCTAACTCTCAAGCCCAACTCTGCATTCTAAATAGTTGTTGTTGTTCTAAATAGATATTGTTGTTAGGTGCTGTTGAGTTGGTATCTGATTCATAGCCACCCTAATGTACAGCAGATGAAACACTATTGTCAGTACTTCTCTGCTATTCACAGGGTTCTCAATGGCAGCTTTGCTTTGGGGAGTGGGTTGCCAAGTCCTTCTCCCAAGCCTACAGCATCTGGTGTTCCCAGATGGTCTCCTATCTAAGGACTAACCAGGTCCAACCCTGCTTAACTTCAGAGATCTGAGGGGATCGGATGCCACAGTGGCATAGCTGCATTCTATATAGTTATTGTTGTTGTTAGGTGCAACCCTCATAGGGTTTTCAAGGGTTGATTGTTCTGGAACTGCCTCGTCCTTCTCACATTTTTGTGGTTCTGGGAATAGAACCCAGGGCCTCAGAGACTGCAGAGCAGGGCTCTACCAACTGAGCTAAATCCTATCCCTCTTCTAAATAGTAGGAAGACTAAAAGGGAAGGGAAAGCCATGCTCCATGCTTTTTACAGTAATAATGAGAGAGTTCTGTGCTCTAATTCAACTAATATTCACTGGCCAGAAGTTAGTTTCATGGCCATACATAGCTCAAGAGAATCAGCATCAATATCTTTATCAAATCTTTTTCACTAAATAAGGGAGAAAAGAAATGCAAATGTCTGAACCTCTCACAGTTTCCCCCACAGCACATCTAGTTCACCACATAAAAACCCATTCCCTCTTTCTGGAAGACAATCCTAGAAATCCATTCAATTATAAATCCAGCTCAAAGCCCAGGATTTCTAGATAATTCACAGCCCTGTCCTACAGATCCAAATTCGATGCTTCATGATCCTGCAACTTATAAACCAAAACACAACCAAATCGCTCCTCTCTTCTATATCTGATATATAATACTAGAAGAAAAACAAGGTCACCAGACAGAAATGTTAATTTAGCACAGGGAAAGTAGGAGCAATAGAGCAGTCACTGGTCCACAGCAATTTTTAAATGCTAAAAGGCAGGAATGTCCATAGTCCCTAACCTGGTCATAAACTCCTTGGCTGGATCATATGCTAGCAGAATGCTAGCCTCCTGGAAGGACCTCTTTGTCCAGTGTCTATCATGGCCTCTATATTTGTCCTCTGAACTTCTCCCTTGTCTACTATGACCCATGACCACATATTCTTGCTTGGATCTGTGCAGATTTTGTAGCCCATTCATGGCTAGGGCAGAGCTATGGTCTCGGAGTTTCTTTAGGAATTAACTAGAAAACAAGCATAGCTTTTGCTTACCAGACTTGTGGTTCCTTTGAAAACAGAATTTCCTGAAACATTTGGTAGACTTTTAGCCTACTTGTTTTCATGAGTTCCATATGTAATGGTCCACAGCCAAAAATCTTGCCTAGACTTAAAACCAGCCCCATACTCACTGCCTCCAGCCCCTCCTCATCTCTCCCTTCAATTTAATGACGATTTCCTACAGGTTGGGTAAAATAGCTTGAGGAGGAAGACCACACTCTAAACGATCTTTGCCATTGGAGTGGCTCTAATTGTCTGACCTAGAAGTCTTAAAGGGAAATGACTTCTTAAATACAAAGTAAGATGTTATCTAAACATACTCACTTCCTGTATTTCTTTCTCTACATTATAGAAAAAAATTCTCTGCTTCTCACAGTCCTTCTTCCAAAAGACAAGTTTTCAAAGAGTGTCTTTATACGGCAAAATAAACTGAGCCTTTGTATGTCAGAAAATAGTTTTTATAATGCATTCACATTAAATGCAAATTTGGTTAATATAAAATTGTAGGAATGAATGTGGGAAATTTTCTCTTTCCTTTATGGTTTTAAACATATAACTACATTTTCTTCTTTCTTACAATGCTGTTGTTGAGAA
>VMDO01019696.1:0-39114 GCA_007922755.1 Pedetes capensis
ATGGGTCTCATTGTGACATCTTCATATATGCATATAATATACTTTGGTCATATACACTTTCCATTCCCTTCCCTAACCCCTCTATTAGCTCCTCTTCCCAATCCCCATCTTCTTTTCTAATAGAATCCTTTGAACTTTCATGTTATCTTTTTCTAGACTCCACATATGAAATAAAACATGTGATACTTGTCTCTGAATCTGGCGTATATTGCTTACCATGATGACCTCCAGACCTACTAATTTTTCTGCAAATGTCTGATTTTATTCATACTGAACATATTGTGCATTGAATCAGATGGCTATAGTTGTGTGAGTCTATTTCTAGGTCTTCTATTCTATTCCATTGGTCTATGTGTCTGTTTTTATGTCAGTACCATGCTGTTTTTATTATTATGGCTCTGTAGTATATTTTGAAATCAGGTATTGTGATATCTCCAGTATTACTCTTTTTGCTTAGAATTGTTTTAGCTATTCAAAGTCTTTGGTGATTCTATAGAAATTTATGATTTTTTGTAGTTTTATGAAGAATGCCATTGGTATTCTGATGAGGATTGCATTGAATCTACAGATTAATTTCAGTAATGTGGCTATTTTCACAATATTAATTCTGCTCCTCTATGAATATAAGAGATCTTTCCATCTTCTAATGTCTTCTTCAATTTCCTTCTTCAATGTTCTGTCATTTTCATTGCAATGGTCTTTCACTTCCTTGGTTAGGTTTATTTCAACATGCTTTTTATGCTACTGTGAATGGGATTGTTTACACGTTTTCCTTCTCAGTGAGTTCATTATTGCTATATAGAAAAAACTACTGATTTTTCTATGTAGATTTTGTATTCAAGGCAGAACTTATTCTGATGACCTGAATTGATGACTTGCACATTTCTAGGATAATAGAGGAAACATTAATGTTTTACTGTTGAGTCACTAAAAACCTACTAAAAGGACCCTAATTTGTATCTAAAGTTGTTAAGTAAAAGGATTAACTCTGTAATAATGTAGAAGGTGAGTATAGGGTGCCTAAAGAAAAACAACTTTCACTTAATCTTTTGCACATTTGTATTTTGACACAGAGAGATATTAGTCAATGAAAGGTTTCTCATAAGATTTTGCATCTTAAGATTTGGAAAAATAATCTAGCCTTCAGTATATTAATATGCCTGGTATATATGTGCTCAGGAACTTTGTGTTAAATAAATTAATATCCTTTCTAGTGAAGATGCTGATGAAAGTGAAAAGGCCATCAAAAGAACATGGACATACATACAAGAGGGTAAGGGGGAACCTATATGAATAATGTACATCAAAATGCATATATGTAAATGCCACAATGAAAAGCATGTCAGAATGAATCACATTAAGGTGTACATTAAAAATGTCCAATAAAAAAAGAACATGGACAAAAATATTTAAACAAAATAGCCTATTACGAATGACTCTGTCCATCACAGACCTGTCAACTCACTGTTAACAAGGGACTTCTACTTGTGGAACAATACTAATGGGAGACAATTATCCAAATATTGTCAAAAATAATATTTTTTCAGTACTGGTGGTTGAACCTGGAGTCTCATGCATGCTAGGCAAGTGCTCTAACACTGAGCCACACCCCCATCCCCTTTTCTACTTTTAAAATTTTAAGACAGGGTCCCAGTAAGTTGCTCAAGCTGGCTTTGGCATAGGACTCCTGATCCTTCTGAAACATGCTCCCAAGTTTCTGGGATTACAGGCCTGCACCACCACACCTGGCCAATAACTTTTTTCTGATATAATTTCTTTTCAGAATTGTTGGACTTTCTGCTTTACTTTTTCCTTGGCAATAGTAAAAAGTTGGCAAAAGCTGAAGGTTCACTGCAGAGAAGAATAAGAAAGGTTGAGGGAGAAGCTATTTCTAGCCAAACCACAATAAAAATGCAATAGTTAAAGATGATTGCATGGGTATAAAGCATCAATTTTGGGAATGCTTTGGAGAAAACCATTTGTCTATCCATCAGATTTTTTTGTTTTGAGATAGAGTGTTACTGTGGAGCCCAGGCTGCTAAGCCAGGCTGGCCTCAAGTTCTTGTCAATCCTCCTGCCTCAGCACCCCTTACTGCTGGGAGTATAAGTGTGTGCCACCATACCTAAATCTACCTACCAGACCTTAAGTTTCTTGATGTCAGAATATGTGGGATGTGATAGATATTCAATATATATTATTGAATTGAATTCTAAGATATTTTCATTGCTTGCTGGCCTAGAAGCTTTTGCCTGAACTTATACAAGTCCTACTATTTTGTTGTGGGAAATACCTGGTATAAATCGATGTCAGTAGGGAAAGTAGTTTCTGCATTTGTCAAAATTTACTTATATTTTTGGTTCTATTAATGAAAAATTTCTGGTTTAAAGCTGTCACATTAACTTTCAGCAGATGAATTTATAGGGTTGTCTTAATTGTATATCATACAATTAACTTTCACCCTGACCAAAAAAGAAAATGACAGATCATTGGAGAGCTTTTCTATGGAGTTGGGTTCAGATTTCTTAACACTATCTAATTTGCAACTTTACCTTTCTCTGGCATCAACATCTTGACAGAATTAAAGACTAAGGTTTTCCATAATTTAACTTCCCATCTCCCTGCAGTGAAACCAGAGCACAAAAACAAATACACAGTAGCTTCAGAGTAGGAAGCCTTGTATATTACTCATGGCAACTCAAGCAAAAAGAATGTAATTGCATGCTGAAATCAAAATGATTATTGACATACAAATCCTTACCCATATACAAAAAGAAAAATATATTTTGAGAAAAAAGGATCTCCAATCTACCCAATTGTAACTTCCTGGCATGTAGACTACTTGACAACTAAGGGAAAGATCTCACCTATATGATGTGACTGTGTGTGTGTGTCCCTAGAGATTGGCTTTTCTTTAATTTATTACTCAATATAGTTTCAGATATCTCACATTGAATATTCATGGTCCTGGTTTTCAGCTTCTTCTTTGTGAGAAACTCAGCCATTGCTTTTACTGTTCATTAAGACTTACTGATATTAAATAACATTTTCTAAAGTGGGCCTTAATTTACATACATAAATGCACAACCTGGTAATTGATTGTACTTCCATTTCTATCTCCTATAACACTTTGCAAACTTTTTCCATAAGACATTTTGGTGCATCTTCTCTAGAAAAAAAAAAGTCTCTATATTTAAGTTATTCGTTTACCCATCAAGGTCTTGTGAGAAAAAAGAAACAACACTACTATTTGGAATGTTGTTGTTGTCAGGTGCTCTCGAGTCATGTCTGACTCATAGCCACCCTTACAGGGTCTTCAGTGGCTGATTGTTTTGGGATTGCCTTGGGAATGGATTGCTGCTTCCTTCTGCCATACTATTTTGAATAGAGAAGATTAATATAAAATTACTAATTATGTATAGGCACTTAAATACTAAAAAGAGTAAAAGGAGTCAAAAGGAGCTAAGGATAGCAAGTTCTAAAACAAACAGCCTCAATATCTAGGCTGAAGAGAATTGACAATGTAACAATAGCTTAGCAGATTGTCCCACCAAGCAGATCTCTTCATAAGAGAATAAACAAGCAGCTTTCAGGGGCAAAAACACTTACAAGATGGCTCAAATCATAACTGCTAGGCCACTGAGTACATAAAGTCTGACCCAAGAGTGTGGCTGATTGGAGCTGACTCATGAGGGACAGTAGGTTCCTGTGCTACTTGATAAGAAACACAAAAGAGAGATGTTTCCAGAGTGCGCATCTCATATCACAAAGAAAGGCAAAGAATGGAGGATATGGGTCTGAGAGTTGAGAAATTTATACTTGGCACTTCACATATCTGCTTGCAGAAAGTGAAGAGAATTTGAAACATTCACTGACGAAGGTCAAAGAACACAGCCTTCAGTATGGATTGCACCTCAACATCAGCAAAAGAAAACTCCATGCAAGTGCGTCAGTAAGCAAATTCATAAATGGAGAAAAGATTAAAGTTGTCCAAGATTTTGCTTTACTTGGTTCTACAATCAACACTCATGGAAGCAATAGTCAAGAAATCAAAAGTTGCATTGCATTAGGAAAAGCAGTTGAAAGAGACCTCTTTAAAGTGTTGAAAAGTAATGATGTCACACTGAAGGCGAAGGCTCACCTGACTCATGCCATGGTATTTTCAGTTGCATCATATGCTTGTGAAAGCTGGACACTGAATAAGAAAGACAGGAGAATTGATACTTTTTAATTATGGTGCTGGAGAAGAATATTGAATACACCACGGACTGCCAAAAGAACCAACAGATCTGCCCTAGGAAAAGTCCATCCACAGTGCTCCTTGGAAGCCAGGATGTCTAGACTGCATCTTACATGTTTTGGACATGTAGTCAGGAGAGACCAATCCCTGGAGAAGGACATCATGTTTGGGAGAGTGACAGGTGGACAAAAAACAGGAAAATCCTCAACTAGATGGATTGATACAGGGTCTGCAAGAATGGGCTTAAACACAAAAAAGATTATATGCCTGGCCCAAAGTCAAGGAGTGTTTTGTTCTGTTGTATATAGGGTAGCTATGAGTCAGAACAGATTTAATGGCACCTAACAACAACAATAATGTATATGAGTAACCTAAATTAGGTGTCCAAGATTTTAAATAAAATGACCAACATATTTACATGTTATCTTCCATTCTCTATATCAACTCACATGATCCTGGAAGCCCAGACGATTACTCAAATGAGAACAGATATAAGGCAATATGGAGTGGTGTGAATTATGGTGAGGTAGAGAAAACACACCTTACCTCCGAAGAGTGATCTCATTTATAGATAATATATCTGCAGGCCCTACAGGGAACCATTTGGTACTGATGAATAGAGACTCCTATAATACTGTGTTGTTGTTGGGCTAGGATTTGGCTCAGTTGGTAGAGCACTGCGCTGCAGTCTCTGAGGTTCCAAGTTCAATTCCCAGCACCGCAAAAATGGGAGAAGGGCCTGGCAATCCACTCCCAAGGCAATCCCGAAACAGTCAGCCATTGAAAACCCTATGAGGGTCGCTATGAGTAGGATACCGACTCGACAGCACCTAACAACAACATAATACTGTGTGAAAATTACAAAACTAGATAATCAAGCTGTCCACAGACCAGAGGACTTTTGTTTCATTGTGGTTTTTTGGAATGGCCAGTGAGAACTTCCATTATTATGTTAGTTATGAAACCACAGATTCAATCAGTCTTCCAATACATTGGAAGGGATTTATCATTCATTTCCTGTTTAAATGTGTTCTATAAGACTCTCAGATAAATGAGTTATAATATTTAACCAGATATATGTGTAAATGGGTTTGGGGCTAATTAAAAATAATCATTTTTATTTTGTATTCAAAATAAAGAAAACAAGGTTTCCTGTATTTTAATATTCTAAATGTTATGCCTAATTTGAATTAGGATACATTTTCCATTTTGGCAATTCCTTTGTTTATAATTTAAATGACAATGATAAAAGTAGCATCAGACTCTATTACAATTACTTTGTGGAAGTAAGAAAATAAATAACCACTTAAAGAATTGTAATTACATCAATGTTATTAAATCCTCTACGTGGTTTTTAGATGTCAAAATCCTGACATTAATTACCTTTATGCACTGAAGCATGAAATGGCTTCAAAGTACTTAGCTAAGCAAGGATTGTGACTAAATTAGTAAGGGTAGAGGATAGACCTGAGAGCAACAAAAATATCCAGCTTTAAAAGGTAGAAATATGTCTTATAGAACTATGTGTTATTTTCAAACTGGGCCTTATTTCATGTCACTTTATTTTTCTTCTCAACTAAGGTGATTTGTTAAGTATATATTTAAACTCATATATTTTATGTCTTCATAAGATTTTTCATATAAATGTGCGTACAAATATGAAACTGTGTAAACCTTGTGTCATAATTTCTGGTTTAGAAGATATGTTCATTGTTACTATGTAGAAGCAATAAATTTACCTATTATCAAATCAAAAGTAGTCTTTGGTATTTGGATTATAAAATGAGGAGTGTTAAATATGTTATTTGTTGTTGTAGGTGTAGAGTCGAGTCCAACTCATAGCAGCCCTGTGTACAACAGATGAAATACTACCCGACACTGTGCCATGCCCTGCACTATGCCAGTGCTTCTTTGCTATTCATAGGGTTTTGGATGGCTGATTGTTTCAGGAGTGGGCTGCCAGGTCCTTTTCTGAAGCCTACAACACAGGGTATTTCCAGGAGGTCTCCCATCCAAGGATTATCCAGGCTTGACTCTGCTTAGCTTCCAAGATCTGGCTAGATCAGATGCCAGGGTGGTACTGATTTAGGGAAATACATTCAATAAAGTATCACAAATACGTATACTCAAATTTAGCTTCTACAACTGAATTAGAAGATACTGTGGTACAGTAACAACTCAGTAGCTCCCATCATACAAGATTTCTTTGAAATCTCAGCCATACCTCATACTACTAATGACTAAACCTTGACTTTCTAATCTGGGAAGAGAATGTTTACCTTGTAAATCTATTGTGTGTACTGAAAACTATACCCCGTGGAAAACATTCAAAACAACACTTGGCACAATAAATATTTTTACTGTTTTTACTTGAAATGCACTATTGTTTTTTTAAAAACTAAGCACTAGAGTTAAAACAGTATAACATATACACTATTTTAGGTAAAATCTCACATTTATATTACAAAAAAAACTAGTTTGTTTTCTTTTTCCTGCTTATTTTGTCCCTTGTATTCTGCTGCTTGCTCCCTTCTTATTTTTGTTCTATTTATTTTAAATTTTATTTTCTGCACATCACTCTGTACCTTTTTCTAATTGTTTAAAAGTGCTCTTCAAATATTTGCTAAATGTCTTGATTTTCTCTAAAATTGGGCATATGTTTTGATAAGAAGATTTTCTGACCTAAAACATTAGGTTTAGAGTTGGATGTCACGACTTACTAATAGAGAACTCCATGATCAGAATATGAAAAGAGGAAGAAGAAGAAGGAGGAGGAGAAGGAAAAGAGAAAAAAGAAGGAGGAGGAGGAGGGGAAGCAAGAAGAGGAGGAGAAGTTGTCTAATTTGGCATTATTGATTGGTAAGTTATCTACAAAGTTAGCTAAATAACCAAATATCTCCCTAATTCTCAGATATTGTTACATTAGAACGCTAAATAGTTGCATCTTTAGTTCACACACATAATTTTTTAACTGCTGTGAAAATGCCTAAGTGTACAATTCTAAGAAATTTTAATGACTTTATACATATGAAGTCATTATAGATGCAAAGCCATTTTAAATAGCATATATATATATATATATGACCCTCACTACACTTACTTATTGATCATAGGCTCAATATTTAGGAAAATAATATTAATGAATGTACCCAGTAACTGGATGTTAAAATAAGGTTTGATTACAAGTTTCTGCTGAGAAAAAAAATGCCAAGTAAGATTTGAACTCATGATATGAAATATACACATATTTTCTTCAGAGCAATATCTCACTCAGCTTTAGTGGCTATATTTCATCATATAATATCTAATTTCAAGATGAAACTGAGACAAAATGAAAAGAAATTATAGCTCTACAAGTAACTAATGACAGAAAAAGATGTCAGCAAAAGAGTGGGACCACAGTGGCAACCCAAACGGAATTTTTAAGAAAACACAGCCAGCCCTCAGTATCCATGGCTGGCACAAATTTGAATTTAACCAATGGCAGATAAAAAATGCAGTTATGCCTATGATGGTTGCATCTGTACTGAAAATGAACATTTTTCTTGACCTTATTCCATAAACAAGATAGTATAAGTACTATCTACATAGCATTTACATTATATTAAATATTATAAGTCTTATAGAGTTGACAAAGTATATAAGAAGACATAGGTATGTCCTATGCAAATACCAAGCCATGTTATTTAAAGGACCTGAGCATCCTTAGATTTTAGGCTCTAGAGGGGACTTGGAAACAATCCCTCTTGGATCACAAGGGACAACAGTATTTAAGTTCTGATGGCTTCTCTCCAAAATCTTCTTCTACCTATTTCTCAAGCCCATTTACCTGACCCACATCTTCATCACTCTGTCATCTTCATATGTGTAGATCAAATTTCTTTACCAAGAATCATGCCAAAGTATCCACTACTCTAGTAAAGAAAAACTTCATTTCTTTAGTTCACAGCCTGATGGTGTCTAGCAGTATTTGAAAGGAAAGGAGACAAAACCTAAAAGTAAATCAAGCAATAATTCTGGCTAAGGTGTGAATCTCTCCGTTGGTATTAGCAACCTGTAAGAAGAATATTATAAATCAAAGTAATCTTTACAGTTTGTACCAGCAACTCTGGAAAATGTACACTGATGAAAGAAAGCTTGGAGCTTCTTCATGACAATGTTACCTTTCAGCCAACAGCTGCATTTCCACGGTTTTGCCATCTTAGTATACCATGGCAGTGTTTGTGAAATATGTAAACAGTTTTGTGGACTTTGCCCTTATTATTTTATAAGAGAAAGAATTTAAAAACAAGAAAATGAAAGAAAAAGTAAGACTCGAACCTAATACAAGTGAGGCAAAAACAGATCATCCTGTGTTCCAAGAAATGACACTCATTAGATATGCATGTTGATCATAGGTTCAATACATAGGAAAATAACATTGAATGTACATTAGTAACTGGATCGTAAAGTTGGATTTGATTTCAAGTTTCTACCATGGCACAAAAAATATAAGGTGACTAATGAGTTTTGAAATCCTGATACAGGAACCATAAACTTTACGTGAATCTTAACCTCTCAGCAAACATACAAAAAAGTGGAAGTTGAAAAGGGAAAAGGAATGTTTGAAAAAGCCAGTATGTGCTGCAGCACAACATAAGTGTCTGACTCTCATCTGGAAAACTAAAAGACAGCAAGTAGGCTAGGGAAAATACAGAATGGCATAACAGGAAATAAATAGCTGAATCGGGCAGCCTCTACTCTCAATGTTTGCAGGGGAAAAGAAAGACTTTCATTTCAAGAGTGGGGTAGATAAAGTGAATGCGGTTTGCCAAAGGTTTATCTGACATCCCATCCAAAAGAGTTGTCTAGAAAAGTGAAAGACTTTAGTAGAAAGTAGCTACAGAGAGAAGCAGATAGCTAAAGACTGAAAAAGAAGATATCCACCTAGAAGGAATATAGAAATAGTAGCAGGAGAGAAATCCCAAGAGATCAGGGTAAAGGGAATGTGGAAGATGTTCCCCAAAATAATCCATGAAAACACACACAAGGAGAAAAGTCAAGTTTAAGCAATTGTCATGGCCAGAGAAAATTACAAGATGAGCATCCGTTACATAAGAACTCTTCTACTTCCCTTATCTTTTCATCCTTGATACCTCTCAACTTTGTGAGCATTTGCAAATGTAGGAAGTGAGATATGGAAGTAGGAACAAAATATCAAAGTGTAGGGAAAGATCAGAAGCCCCTCATGTTCCACTGCAGGTAGTCAGTTTGAGAATATGTCAGAACAGGAAAGAATTAGCTATTAATTTTGAAAGGCTCTAAATCAATAATAAACTCTACCTCTCTTCAAGAAACCAGTGGGTAGAAACCAGCGGTTTGATGAACTTGGATGAGAAAAACAGTTACATATTTATTTTCATTAGTCTTTATCTGAAATGTAGCCTCTCCTTTAATTATGAGCGTAGGTAAAACAATGCAGTAGTGCAAGTAGTATCCGTACAGAAAAGTTACCATAGAAGGTCTGAGACTGCTCCCTTAGAATCCTTTGTTTGTAAAGTTGACCTTTGGCTGACATCTGAGAACTTCTAATTCAGGAGTGCTGTCCCTCTTCCCTAACTCTTAATGTTGATTCACTATGCCTAAACTGTGTAAACAAGGCCGTTCACATTGACCACCTGCTTGCTTTCTGTGTATTTGCAATTGTGTACATGTTAGGTACAGAGTGCCTATGTGACCGTCTTAAATAAAAGTCCCCAAACTCTGAATCTCAAAAGATCTCCTTGGAAAGAAGTATCACACAGAGATTGCTGAGTTTTCATCACCGGGGCAAGAGTGCCCACTGCGTAACACCTCATGAGAGGGAGAGTGTAAGGAGATCAGCACGTGGATTCCTCCACATTGTGCCTCTGTCTTTTTCCATGTGATCCAGCTACATATCCTTACTACATCTTGATAGTAAATGTTAGCTGTGAGTACAACCAAATGAAGACTGCTGTGAGAACTTTAAGCAAATATCGATGCGAAGGTGGTCTTGGGAACAGACAACACAGTGGTAGAATTAGTGAGGTTTACTATAATGACCCCTATTCACAGAAATATAGCTTCAGCATTACGAGGGAAATGAAAGAGGGGCCAAGGCATGATGAAACTCTGATATGTGAGTGGCTATGGAATTAATCATGGGCTGGAGTTTAGCTCAGTTGGTAGAGTCCCTCTCTCCACTTTCCATCCCCAGCACCACAAACACGGGAGAAGGTCCTGGCAGCCCACTCCCAAAACAATCAGCCACTGAATCCCCTATGAGTACCAGTGAGGCGCTGACATAGCATCAGGCACCTTGAAAGTGTCTAACAACAGCTCTGAGGCGAAGCTTTGTATTTAGTTAGGGATGGCATTTAGTCATTTGGTAGAGTGCCTGCTCTGCACTCTCTGAGGACCGGGGTTCAATCCCTAGCACTGCAAAAATGGAAGACGCATATGGCAACCCACTCTGGAAAACAATCCTGAATCACTAAGCCATTGAAAACCATATGAAGGTTGCTATGAGTTGGACCCAACTAGATGACACCTAATAACAACATGCAATTAATAATAACATTAAATAGTAGCCAAATTGTTGCCTGTGGCAAGAGGTACAAGCTACCTATGAAAATTGAAAACATCCCCAGAAGAGTTGGCTCTGCGGATTCCTCAAAAATTTCTGGCTGTATACAGTTGTCTCGGCTAAAGTGTATGTGTGTGTGAGGGGGGATTATACAGCCCAGGTAATAAACTTTGTTTTAGGTTTTTGTTCTCTCTCTCTCTCTCTCTCTCTCTCTCTCTCTCTCTCTCTCTCTCTCTCTTGCTCTTGCTCCCATTCTGGCTCCTGCATTCTCTTTCTCTCTAACCCCTCCCAGAAGAAGGGCCTACTGGATGAGTCAAATACCATAAAATTTAGTTTGTAATTGCTATCTCTTTCACGTAGGAGGGAAAAAAAAAGAGTTAAACCTGTTGCCAGAGCTGGAGCAAGGTCTTATATTTTGAAAAAGAGAATGGGAAAAACAACCCACACTGTAGCTATTTCTTCAGCCTAGCTGCTGCAGAAGCTCCCCTGCCTTTCACTACAGCTGGGGTTTCCTTCAGCTATAATGTGAACCTTGTAAATGGCAAATGTACTGCTAGGGATTTGAATTAAACTTGTAATAAGAAAAGAAAGGGATTTTTAATTCACACCTTTTCATTTGTAGCTATTGTATTCGGATGCATGATAGTTTCATAAATTTCATCTCAATCAGGGAAAGGCACAATGGAAAAAATAGGTTCATGGGAAACAGTTCCCTTGCTTTTTGCCACAGGTGGGGAGATTGGAATTGAAACGCTCAGTGTTGAAATCAAGGCTCTGTAACTAGTGAATTTTTTCCAATAATTTTACCTATTGGAGCTTATGGGAAAAGAAAGCCAATCTTCAGTTGGAAATACACTTTTGGAGTTTTAAAAGGTCGGATTTGGGGGGAGTTTTTTGTTTGTTTGTTTTGCTAATGCACTCTTCTGAAATCAGATTTCTGATCCTTAGATGCTAATGATTTTTCCAGCCTGATGTGCATATTTTTACCTGCGCCAATTTGGACAATCTGGACTGACAGAGTAAGTGGTGCCTAGGATAACCTCGGGCTGGGATTTAGCTCAGTTGGTAGAGTGCTGTGCTGCAGTCTCTGAGGTCCCAAGTTCAATTCCTAGCACCGCAAAAATGGGAGACGGGCCTGGCAATCCACTACCAAGGCAATCCTGAAATAGTCAGCCATTGAAAATCCTATGAGGGACGCTATGAGCCGGATACCGACTCGACGGCACCTGACAACAGCAACAACAACAGGATAACCTCACTTGTTACTTGGACTTGGCACCCAGGTAGCTGGTCCTTCAGCCTCTACAGTGTTTACTGATGACAAAGAAAAAGCCTCTGGTTTTTCTTGGAACCCTGAATTCCCAGATACTAATTGCCTGCACCTGACTGTAAGCTGAAACCTGATACTGTCGGCTATGGTCTGGTTCAATTTCAGCACAGAGCTGTGCTGAACCTAAAGGAGGCACAGGCTCAATAAGCCGAACTCCTGTCTCTGGACTGTCACAAATTGAAGAGGCCATAAGCCATAAAACATTGTGGATATTGGCTGGACCATTTGGGTTTCTTGCAGGTACCCTAGGGAAAGAGCTTGCTCTCTAATGAGACTATTTGAAATGGAACTGCTGATGGATTCAATATTTCTGATACAAGAGCCTGATTGTCTTCTGAATTTGGGATTTCTGCTGAAAGCTACAGTTTAGGGTAGGGCATGTCACAGGGAATGTAAATCCTGGGCCCATCCCTGATATATCAGCAGGATGTCCCACTGCTGGTACCTAGTGTCCCACTTTCCAGATTCACTGCAGTTTATAAGAATGGAGTGATAGCTTGACACTACTTTCCTCACCTTTCTCCTACTGCACATACTTTAGTAAGGCAGTTTGATCATTCAATACAGGTATCTCCAGCAAGGAAATAACTCCTTTCTAGGTTGCTCACTAAATTAATGATCAAGACAAAAGGCGTGAGGTGTAGGTGTGGAACCTCATTTTGAAAAAACTACAAAAAACTGAGGAATTCATCCTGACAATTTCCTGAACATGATGTGTTGTAATGGTTAAGTTGCGTTAAAATGTTGTTAGGTGCCATCAAGTCATGTCCGACTCATAGTCACTCATAGAGTTTTCAATGGCTAATTGTTTTGGGACTGCCTCGGGAGTGGATTGCCACGTCCTTCTCCCATTTTTGTGGTGCTGAGAATCAAACCTGGGACCTCAGAGACTGCAGAGAGGTGCTCTACCAACTGAGCTAAATCCTAGCCCAGAAAGAGGCACCCCTGGGTGGCCTTAAAATGTTATTCAGTGCAAAAATAATTTTGTCCTTCTTACACATAATCCTTCCAGATGAAAAGTATCTGTGAAAAAATGAAATGATTAGAAGTAATTGTAAAGTTAGTCTACTGAATGAGACATGATGATTTTGTAACAATCAAGAAAAGAAAGAAGAACCTGGCACAGAGGGAGGCTCAGGAGGGCATTAATGAATTTTTTTGAAACTTCTTCTGGAAGCTTTTCCTTCCTTCTAAAGAAAAACTCTTTCTTAGGGTGCCAGTCACTGCTCAGCCTCGAGGGCAAATGACAGTATGACTCTGAGGGAGCACAGGTACGCCAGTTCCTTCACCATCACCTGAACGCACCCCCAGATGCTATTCACATTTGCCAGGTGGAAGAGCCAGTATTACTGAAAGAAGGGTTTGCACTGACAGCCTCGGGCAGCCCCTCTGGAACCATAGACAGCTGAATAGACTCCCACTGGACTGATAGCCCTGAGGTGGAAGGTATCACAGTGAGTAGCCATACCAGGTGCTGCCTGACCAATGCATACATATTCTGCTCATGTGCCTTACCATCCTCAGCTCTGTGTCTTCAGGGAACCACATGAACCCTTGAGGATTGTACTGTGTGTGAGTGTGTGTGTGTGTGTGTGTGTGTGTGTGTGTGTGTGTGCGCGCGCGCATGCACGCATGCGTGCCATAAGTATCATGACAATGTCTAGGCCCTGGAAGTTGTTCACGTCAGTGTTAACTTACTGGCCAGAGCCATCTGGAGCCAGATGATAAGGATTTATGAGGAACTGACAAAGGAAGCCACCTGGATTCTTAAGACAGATGTTATGGTTAATGGGATTTCTTCCAATAGATGAAGTCCAGGGCAACTAAAGGGCATAAGTAAGACCAATTCTGCTAGTTGGTCTCACGCTGCTATGTGAGTCCTACTAATAATTCTATAAAGACACCTTGGCCAAGAGTGAAAAGTGTGGCCTGTGCAGAAAAGATTTAACATAGCAGTTCTGAGATAGCTGTTATCAGAATGGCTTCCTTATAAAATAGGTCCTTGACTAGTACCTGGAAGTCTGATTTAGCAAGTGTTCTCAACCTTCCCTAACTCCTAAGTGTCACTCACTGTGTCGAGACTGTGCAAACAGCATGGCTTACACTGAGCACCCACTTATTTTCTATGTGTTTGGAATTTTAATACATGCTAAGTAGGTGATGCCTATGTGACCAGCCTCACTGAAAATTCTAAGCTTTGCATCTTACAGGGTTCCTCTAGGAAGAAATACTGCATACTGATTGCTGAGTCTTCATTGCTGGGGGAAGAAGGTACCCTGTGTGGTCCCACAGGGGAGGGGTAGAACATAAAGATGCACGCATATGAATTCTTCCATATTCTACCTGTGTCATTTTTCCCTGTGATCCAGCTATATATTCTTGCTGGATCACTGTAATAATTATTAGCCATGAATACAACTATCTGATGAGCTCCATGAGACTGGAAAATCTCTGACGGAGATGGTAATTTTAGGATCTTCCAACACAGTCAAAATATCTCAGATGTTTCATCACATTATAGATGTTGCAGATATTTTGAAATTTCAATAATTAGTGCTTTTAAATTAAGGTAGATATTAGACCTGTCGCCAGATAATTTCTTACTTAATGTGTTTATAAAGAATCATGTATATTATTATCGTTGATGTTGTTGTTCTTAGGTGCCTGCGAGTCGAGTCCGACTCATAGCGACCCTATGTACAGCAGATCAAAACACTTCCCAATTCTGTGCCAGGTATGCGATCTTATTTATGTTTAAGCCTATTGTTGCAGACACTGTGTCAATCCATCTGGTAGAAGGTTTTCCTGATTTTCATTGACCTGCCACCCTCCCAAACATGATGTCTCTCTCCAGGGATTGATCTCTCCTGACTACATGTCCGAAATACATAAGACATAGTCTGGCCATTATTATACCATGTGTAAAATATTTTAAATATTTAACATTTTAAATGTTGTTCTTTGATATAATTCATTTACTTTATGAACATAAGTATTTTATCTGTTATGTTATTCTGAGAGCTTGATCCTAAGAAGCTGACCATAAACTTCACCAAACTGCCAAAGGGGTCTGCAAAAAAGGAAGACTTCTTGCAATGGGTTATTACCCTAGATTAGATTTGCTAGTTACTAACACACTATTTACTACCTATAAGTGAATAGACATGTATAGCCCTAAATTTTATTGTGGGACAAGGAAGGACTATTTATATGGATTACATTTAAAGGGATAGCAGGATCCAACAATAAATGTATAATTTATCGTTTCATTCCACAGTGACAAAAGTGCTATATCTAAAAAGTGAGGTATCATTAGAGTTTTAGTGATGTTGAACTTCCTGGAACTATAACCTCATCTTACAGAATGTAAGTTTCTTGTAGAACTTGAGTTCAAATCCATAACTGTGTACATAAAAATCCCAAAATAAAACTGTGAAAATCGATTTCACTTTCAGGTGGTTTTCTGATCACAGATTGCCTCTTGATTCCAGGCATGTACAAAGACAGCCTTTCATACAGCTGATAGAGGTGGAAAATGAAGAGAGTGCAAAGTCATCTCTTATTACCACTGGCATGTTGTAACATTAAATGTCATGAGGTTACTTAGGAACATTCTGCTTGCTTATGTTGGCCAGGTTTTAATAAATTTTGAATTCCCCCTTAAACTGTGATTAAACTTTTTCTCAGTCAAGTTAATGGTTAACATCTTAAACTTTATTAAAACTTAATATTACAAATTTTATTTGAGTAGGTTCAGTGGAAATAAAGGATACATTTGTGAAAATAGCTTATTAGTACAGTACTTTGCTCTTTCTTTAAATGTGTACAGAGGTGTGTTAGGTGTTAGCAAATATTTTCCTTCACAAAGAAATAGTATGGAACAGAGGAGTTTTACATTGTAACTAAAGTATTTCTTTACTCCAATACAAATATACTATGCATGTAAAAATAACAAGAAAGTTTATTTTCACAACAGTTGACACCCTTCTGCCTACAGCTAGCTCTTTATCTTTCCTTCACGGTGCAATGCACTTCTGTGGGGCACATGCCTTTATAACTTTGCACAGAGCATTTCCAGCATCATATCATCCATGCTGACTGTGCCAATGATGGGCCTGAAGAAGAGTTCAGCAACGACATTGGCGTTGATGAATCTCAGCAGGAAAAGGGCGCTGTTCAGCTCAGCAAATCTGCTCTGGTATCCTCTGTGGGTCATCTTGACGTGTTCACTGAGGATCTGCTGAGTTCTCCACTGAAGGCCCTGAATGTACTTCACACAGTGCAGGCCTGGCAGATCTGGAGGGTAAAAAATCTCTTTGTTATAGACAGCTTACCACAGAGACCTTTGTGAACTTTCAAGATATATTCATTTTTGTCCCTTCTCCATTAAGCACATGTTCAAGTGTCCTTGTTTAAAGGGTTTTCTGCAGCAAGAATAAAATGCTAAACAAGTTCTAAGTTTTCAGAAGGAACACTTCTAAGAAACAAACATCATGTAATTGTTTTCATTTAGTATTCAGTAGGTTTGTACAGACACATGTAAAAATATTGGCTGTGAGCCAACAAAGGAACACTTAATGTAGTGGCAATACAATATAGTTGAAAGAATCATTGCTCCTGTTCCTTTTCTATGCAAATATCAAGAAATTAATGCTATTTCAAGAGGTGACCACCTTATCTTTTACCTATGAGAAACAGGCCATTTTACAATGACAAGAAGTTTTGCCAAAGGACAAATCTGCTACTCTTCCTTAAAATTTCCCACCACTATAATGATTGTCCAGCCAATGGTGGTACACTTCACAGCCACAAACTGTGACATTTTGTTTTAATTATTAATCTGTAGGCAAAAATGGGAGAAAGATGTGGCAATCCGTGTGTGTGTGTGTGTGTGTGTACACACACATATATACACACATTTTTATATGTTTAAACCTATACGTATATTATATATACATATATGCACATATTCATATATGGATTTGAACACAAAGATAAAGGAATGCAAAAAGATAAACAGCAAAAACAGTCACATACTTACCAGGTGTTACATTTCCCCCAAATGTAGGCACATTTATTTGTCTTTCAAAAACACTTCGTTTAGCAGGTTAAACTCATATTGAAAGAGGATTCAGAATAATGGGGTAAGAAGGGATGGTGTGTGTGTGTGTGTGTGTGTGTGTGTGTGTGTGTGCGCGCGCGCGCACATGCTCGTATGTGACAAAAGTATGCAAAACAGTGTCAAGGGAAGCTAATGGAAATGGAAACTTCTGGAAGCTGAGATCATCCTGTCTCAACTTTGTATCCCTACAGCACTAGGCACATAGTATGTACTTCATAACATTGGCCGAATGAGCGAGAAAACTTTTCCAGATGACCTCAAGAATCACCTGAATGCAGATTTACAGACTTTGGGCTAGAGTTGCTGAATCAGAATCACTAAGGGAAGAGTGTGGCAAGACTTTTAATCCCCACCCTCAACACACACACACACACACACACACACACACACACACACACACACACACACTTATACATGGGGCAATTTAGAAAATAGTGTAAGTTCCCCGGGCGCGGTGGCGCACGCCTATAATCCCAGCGATTCAGGATGCGGGGGCAGGAGAATCGCTAGTTCGAGATCAGAGGCAGTCTGCGTAATTTGGCGAGACCCTGCCTCAAAAAGTCAAAAAAAAAGCGCGGGGTTGGGGGGGGGGGCGGTGCTGGAGGAGGCAGCTCAGTGGTCCAGCACTTGCAAAGCATGCAAGTGCGAGGCCCTGGGTTCTACCCCCAGTACTGAAAAAAATAATAGTATAAGCGAAAGGGTGAATGGTAATATGAGCTAAGGTCTCTAGCCCATGAAATGTACAGTCTGAATAAATTATTATCCTGCCAAATACTGCTTCATATCCTCTCAAAAAAGCTAGGCAGAGGGCAGGAACATAATCAAAGACTCCAGATTCCAGGGGAAAAGATTCAGAAGGTGCATTTTAATAAATTATCCCAACTCAAGTTGCCTGGAAACTTCTTTCCACTTGGGACTCTTCTGGATGACAATATTTGAAGATGACTCTCATGGTAGGACAAACCTGGGACAAGGCGACAGATGCTGTCTTACAATTCGGTTGCACTGTAGCAACAGAACACTCCAGCACCCAGTAGAAAACCTGAAGATGCGGTACAGCTGACATCAAATCAAGCCCATCAGACAGGACAACTCAGGTGCCACACACACCCGCTATTTCCTTTGATGTAAAGTCATTTTGGGGTGGGGGAAGAGGGCAAGAGGGCAGGGGGTCTTCAGGGGTCTCTCAGTGCTCCTGCTCTCCTGCCCTCCTGCATCTTTTTTTTTTTTTTTTTTTTTTTGCCCCTTTGCCAACCTGATATTCACAGAGACATGGAGGATGGGAGAGCGCAGATGCTGAGCACCACACAAATGACTATTCAGCAGGAGACCGGGAAACACTAAGTCCAGTGTCCTGTCTGACAATATCCCCGGGATCTATGGGGTCTTTAACACAGGTTTCCTTTCTTTTATAGATTTCCGCCAAGTGAACCGTTCTAGTAGATTTCAGAACAGTCTCAAGAAGAGACGCTGCAGGATGTGCAGCAAGCAAAAAGTTCTTTCAAGCTATGCTACTTGATTTAAAAGAAAGCAAGAGGAGGACTAGCAATGTCCCGGGCAGGCAGAAACTTTTCTGTAGTAACAGAAATAAAAAGAGAGCCAAGTTGAAAAACCTCAAGACACAATCTCCGACCTCCCCTCCCCACTCCCAACTGGCCGAATTTTGGGCAGCAGCTCACCCACTTGGAACAGTTTCCAGAGCCTGCCCCCCAGCTCTGCCGAGTTAGTCTCGATTCTTAGCCTGTGCTCTGACACCACCACCACCACTGCTGAAAACTCGTTAGTGCCTGTGCCCTGGCGTAGGTACTGCCCAATGCTCTAAGGCCGGCGCCCTTACCCGGGTTAAAGAGCACGGTTCCCTTGAGGTAGGCGTACTCCTTGGTAGTGATATTCAGACTCCAGCACTTGGCAAAGAAGCTCTTGATAGCGTTGACCGAAGTGGCCCAGGGCAATTGCCCAGCCGCCTGAGGCTGTGCCAAAACCGGCTGCACTGTGGACACGGGCGGTGGCTCCTGACCCTCCGTCTCCCGCCCCCTGGTGGTGGGAACTCCCTGCATCGTGCGGGGCTCTGGAGTCTCCACCATCTCGAAGTGCAGGCGGTCCTGGGCGAGCTCGAGCATAAGCAGGGCAGCCCAGGAGTTGCGCACCAGCACCAGCTGCTGATCCAGCGGCAGCACCTGGAAGCAGGGCAGGTACTTGACGAAGCGCAGCGTCTTCAACAGGCCAGCCGAGGCTGCCTCGCAGACCACCTGTGGACTCTTGAGGGCCACCAGCCTTTGCGCGCCACGCAAGTTGTCCCACCAGGGGACCACCAGCTGCGCCTCTCTAGCCACGCCGGTTTGATTTGCGCTCCTGGGCAGGCTGTAGGGGATGGGACCCTGCTGCGGGTGGTCTTCCCCGGTAAAGTAGCTGCTGTAGCGGAACTCCAAGGCCCGCGCGCCCTGCTGCGCCTCTGCGCTCCTCAGCCTCTGAGCGCAGTAGGACAGCTGCCACCACGCGGCTCCTGCCCGTGCCTCGGGCGCCTCGGGAGCCACGTGCGCTTGCTTGGCGCTCGTCAGCAAGCTGTATAAGATGCTGCCCTGCCTTGGGTGGTCTTCACCGCAAAAGCAGCAGCGGTACACGAGCGCATCGGCCGGCCCGCTGGGCGGCGCAGCCCCGCAGGAGCAGCCGCAGCACTGAGCCCCCATGCGTGCGGCGGCCGCCTCCTCGGGAGCTGCGTGCGCTGGCTTTGCGCCGGTGAGCATGTTGTACAGCATGCCCTCCTGCTGCGGGTGGCTCTCGCCGCAAAAGCAGCAGCGGTACAGCTGCGCCATGGCCCGCCCGCCAGCCACCCCCTCTCTGGCCACTGGAGGCTCAGCACCGCAAGGGCTTCTCCAGCACGAAGCCCCTGGTTGTGGCGCCTCGGGCGCTGCGGGAGCTTGGCGCCTTTGCTTCGCGCTCATCAGCATGTTGTAGAGGATGCTGCCCTGCCACGGGTGCTCCTCACCCGCCATGGTCAGTGGCTCTAGCAGCCCGTTCTGCCCAGTGGCTGCCGCCTGGGACTTATTTATACAGAGCGCGCACGCAAGCGCGTCCGCCTCCTCCGCCTGGGCAAGGGCGCAGAGGGGGGCGCGGCATTGTGCTCCCATGTGTTTGCCAGTGACCTCGGAGGTTCAAAGGGGCAAACACGCCTTAGAAGCTGGAAATCGAAGACGAACGTCACCGTACGAACTTCCGGACACTTCCTTCCTCCCTCCGTTTATCCTGCCCCTGGAACAAGGGAGCAGAATGCCCGGAGCAAGGAGTTGGGGCACGGTTCCAACTTTTTCCAGTGGACCCTGGCATCTAATTCATTTCCTTTCTTGGGGGCGGGGAGTGGAGCAGGGTGCCTAAGAGAGGAAAACATCTATTTTTATGCCGTTTGTAAACTTTTAGCAAGTGATCACAATTTTTGTGACTTGTGTTTTGTATATGGGTAGAGAAGTGTCATTTTCTGAGACTTTGAGAAGTATAGACTATAGACCAGAAGTACCACAGATACACGGGAACTCAGTAGAAATGCCCAATCTCAAGCACCAGACAGATTTTTAACGCTAAACTTGAATTTTAACGAAGTCCTCAGGGGATTCTCATAGCATTTGAAAAGCCCTGGTGGAAGTATGCTATCATAAATGTTCAGTTTTATTCAATCAATATTTATAAGCAGCCACTGTGTCTTAGGTGCTGTGTTAGAGAGCCGGAGGCAGCAACCAGGATGTAAAAGTGGCTAAAACTTGGGAATATAATAATCACAAGATTATTACAGGGAGAACTTTTGATCCTTGCACAGGTGTTTCACTGATACGTGTGTAACTAATGTATCTGCTCTCACCTTTTCTAAGCTAATAATGATAAATACAAGCATCAGGAAGCCCAGATCCTGGTCTTCATTTGTCACACAGCCTTCTTCCTATAGTTCCACACAGGCATTGAAACCAGTGAGTCTCCCCACCTGGACTTGTGCCCCTTGTGTAACTTGGTTGTTTCACCATCCAGCCCTGTAACTTCAGTATCACAACCTTTTGGTCCTCAAACTACTCCTCCCTAAAATGAGAGAATTATGTTAGTGATATCTTGGTTTCAGAACTGAGGATGTAGAGCAGAGAAGGGGATTGGTATACGACAGTCGGCACAGGATCCCCTTTCTTCTTCTTCTTCTTCTTCTTCTTCTTCTTCTTCTTCTTCTTCTTCTTCTTCTTCTTCTTTTTCCGTTTTCCTTTGTTTTAGATTCTCCAGGCCCCTTAAGCATTACAAGAAAACTAAGCAGACCCTCATTTTGCTTTCAACTTATAATTTTTTTTTCTGTCTGTGCAATGCACTGTGATACAGTGGTTCAATCTCTGGCCCTGGAACCAGGTTGCCTCCATTTTCATCCTGGCCCTATTATTTTGTAGCCTGATGACCTTGGGCAAAGTATTACTTTCTTATTGCTGCTGTTAAAAAATACCACAAATGTAGTGGCTTATAGCAATACAAACAATACAAATTTATTATACTACAGTTTTAGAAGCCAGAAATCTGAAATCACTTTTACTGGACTGAAATCTAAGTGAGATTTCTCTGGAACCTCTAAGGAAGAATCTATTTCTTTGTCTTGTCTAGTTTCTAGAAGGTACCTGCATTCCTTGGCTCCTGACTACATCATTCCAACTTCTGCTTCAATCTTCTTCTCTATTTTATGTATCTGTATGATGACATCTGGATCATCTAAATAATCCAGAAAAATATCACCATCTCAAAATCTCTCACCATCTCAAAATCTTTAATCATATCTGCAAAGCCCCTTTTTCCTTGTAAGATAAATTCACAAGTTCTTCTGATTAGGATATGGACATCTTTGGGGAAGGGTATTGTTCTTCCTATCACAGGAAGGTTACTAAAACATCTATGCCTCAGTTTTTTCATATGTAAAAAGTGGGCAATAGCATCTATGAGATAATCCTTATTACATGAGTTAATTCATGTAAAGTGTTTAGAAGAATGTTTGATACATGGTAAATGTTAGATTATTTTCCTTCTTTTTTGTTTAGGACAATGTGGAACAACTTCAGGGTCAGGAGATGATACTGCCGCAGCACCACAATAATTCTCTCTCCTAGGGAAGCTCACCTTCATCACTAACCCAGCAGCATTTGTGCCACTTTTTCTGCATGACCATATTTCTTGGCCCTGACTCAAAATACTAGATAGGTCACCTGATCCACAACAATAATATATATTGGCAATGTTAGCTCATTGTCCATTTCATTATTTGCCCCTTCGAGCATTCAAGCTACTGTTGTGGGTATTGTTAATGCTGCTTAACAATCTTCCTACCAAACAGCCTAGCTGAAAAACCCAGCCTACCTGAATCCCTACTTAAGTTCCGGATGCTAGTTGTGATTTTATTTTTTTCTCAGCACCTAATAACTTATTTATTTAGTTATATGATACCTGTTGATTATCTCTCCCAATCAATATGAAAGTCCTTTGAGGGCAAAGAATCTATCACTCTGTATCTGCCAATTAGTACAATGTCTAACACATTTGTTGGCCAACTTCACCTTTTGAAGGAGAGGAGGAGGCTATATTCCATTACTCAACATAGAAGCCAAGCATTCCCACAGAGTTATTGCTGCACTGACCCTGGAAGGAGAGATTAGCAGGCCTTGTGGAAGACAATTTTGGTACTCAGAATGGTCCAAACACTGTGGCAAAGTAACAAGGGAATCAACTTAACAATCAAAACACCTGGCCTTGAATTTGGGCTCATCTACTCTATAGATATACTATTGTGGGTTTTTTTAAATATATTTTTTAAAAACAGAGTCTCACTATATTGCCCAGGCTGGTCTCAAACTCCTAAAATCAAGTGATCCTACTACCTCAGCCTCCCAATGTATACTTTTATTGCTTATTATTATTGTTATTACTATTAATATTAACACACAGTAATTATACAGAATAACAGGTTTCATTTTAACAAATTCATATGTAGACCTATTTTGGTCATGTCCATCCTGCATATTACCACTCTTTGCCTTTCCTCTGATACCTTTCCACTTGCCTAATAGTCCCTCTTCTACTTTCATGTCATCTCTTCTTTTTTTAGATTCCACATATGAAGGAATACAAGTGATAATTGTCTTTTCACAACTGACTTATTATTTCATTTCACATGATGAACTCCAGTTCCATCTATTTTCCTGCAAATTACTTCATTCTTCTTTATGGCTTAATAAAACGCAACTGTGTATACAGAGGGTGCCAAAAAGATGTGTACCCATGTTGGGATGAAAACTTTCCATTTTGCTGTTTTATGAATGCCTCATTTGTTTGTTCTGATATGATAGTAGACATAATCTGGAACATCAAACTACATGTTGCTATCATAATTCTGTTCAATTTTGAGAAGTAATACATATTTCACATCTCTTCAAATGAGTATACATGTTTTGGCACCTCCAGTATATGTACCACACTTTCTTTATACATTCATCTATTGGTGGACACCTAGGCTAATTCCATTACTTGGCTATTCCATATAGTGCATCAGTAAACATGAATATGCAGGTTTCTTTACAGTAAGCTGACTTTTGTTCTTTTGAGTATATACCTAGAAGTGGTATACCTGGATCATGTGTAGTTGTATTTTTATTTTTAGGAAGAACCTCCATCCTGATTTCCAAAGTGGCTGCACTAATTTACATTCTCATTGACAGTTCATGACAGTTTTTTCCCCCACACCTACTCACCAATATTTGTTGTTTTCTGTTTCCTTGATGATAGTTATTCTGACTGGAGTAAGATAGAATCTCAGTTAAATAAATCATCTACCTTCAGCCTTCTCATTTGCAAAATACAGATAAAATTCTATAAACAAATATTAATATGCTTTATTGTTAGATAAGGTTAGATCCCACTTTATTGTAAATCCTTAAAGAGCTATTTATTTTTTCTCTCAGTATGATCACTTACAGAAATACTTGCTGGCCCCTCTACTACATTGACACATAGAGTAATTTAAACTCACCTTCATTTACTTTCTAATGATGTAACATTGCACAAAACATTTAGCATTACAGTAGCCTATAAAATCAGAAAAAACAGTGCTATAAACTAGTTTTAGTATGTTTACCTTAGCCATATATTCTCCAAAAGTTTTTTCTAAAACTATTTCATCTCATCAACTATATTTTTAAAAATCCTAGAAAGCTAAACACATTTTGTTTATCATTCATGCCCTACATGGGTTTGATGCCTTTGGTCTTGAATTTCAGGCACAGTCTGAAACTGAAACTTAAGTGCAGTGCCGAGAAATATGAATTGGTAATGTATTTGCTATTGTTCCTATTCTTTCCCAGTAGCAGAGTCTTCAGATTTTATTGTGTTTTTTTCTTAAAGTTGTGATCTGGTCTTCTATTTGCAATTCTGAAGGACTTTCTAGGCTCTTTGGATTGACTGTTTCTAAGGAAAGATTGCCTGCTTGTCCTTCACAAGTATTCATCCTTGGAAACGTCAGGAGAAAACTGTCTTCATCTTTCCACTTTCCATTTTTTTCCTAAACAAATAGCTCCAAAGAAACAAAATCATCCAAATATACCAGTATGTTTTGCACCAAGTAATGCCAGGCTCGTGGGTGCTACAGGATTAGCAAAGACATAACCTTCTAAGGCAGGCACAGGCTTTCTTGTTTGATTTGTTCCATGTTCTCAGACCACAGTGACAGCTAGATAAAAGGACACTCATTAAATGAACCTGTCATGTGCTGAGCTTGTCCACAACTGCAATTTGGATATTTACACTGACTCATTGTGCGATGACCTTGGCCAGCTGGACACCTGCTTTGTAGAATCCATTATCTGTTCCAACTCAGGGTGGGAGTAAAGTTGTTCTGCCTGCCTGAATGCAACCTTCAACTTCAAAGTAATGCAGTTTTCACTAAAGGATGTAGGAGTGCAATCCAGGTGGGGATAAAGCTGAATAAAATTGTAAGACTGACCTTTGACAGCAAACGCTCTTCACCTGAGAAGGCATGATGATTTGAAACATGATATGAATTTTCAATCTGGGTTTAACAGAGCTGGGATGCCTTAGAATTCAGTTCCTCCAGTAAACTTTTGACAAGGAGTACCACTAGCGTTTTCATTATTTTTCACGCTAAATATTGGGTAAACACTATTGTAGATGAATAGTAGCTGATAAAACCCAAGAGATAGCTTCCTTCCTTTCCTTTTCCAAGACTTAGTATGTTTAAAGCTATATTTATGGAGGAATCAATAGGCTTGAGCTTATGATTCATGAAACCCCTAAAGAAGATCAAATCATCATTATTTATTTACTTCAGATGAACTACAAAGAACGTAATCGGCTACTTTAGGGATTATATAGTTGCTGAGCTGCAATTATGACTTTTATATAAACTGTAGTCCTGAAATATTCTAAAATCAACTTTCCATCAAACAACCACTCCATTTAAGGAAGATCATTTATCAAATATATTTACTTTGCTAAATCTACCAGTTTTGAACTAATATAAGGTGGTGATCATATTGTCTAACAGACAAATTCAACTGACTGGCAAGTTTAAAACTTATTGCCCCATTGATATTACTGGTCAGTTTGGAAATCATTACTCCATTGGCCCACATAGTTTTCAGTTTATTTTTAGTTACAATCCCTCTACTACTTTGGAGCTGTAATATTTCTCTCCTAGGAAATTGCTTTCTTTTCCCCTCCAACTTTTCTTAGCACTTTCCTCCTCAAAATTATTATATCTACAGTGTATATTGTGGGGCATATTGAAAGCACTGAACAAATAACTTCTGAATGAAGCAGTGAGTGAAAAATTTTTATCTACATTTATCTTTTAACCTCATTGAGTTGCCCAGCTTTCACTTCTTTCCCTTGATTGTGTGGGTTTTAGCAGTTGTTCCAGCACCTCCCACACTTCTGCCAAATACCAGCTACCTGTCTTAACCACTCTGATTTCTAGTTTGACAATCTCTAACATGACAGTAAATGTATTTTCTATGTTTATTTCACAAAGTTGTTGAATGTATGAAATGATGTTATATACCTTTTAAAAATATTAACAGTACCTCCGTCATAAATGTGAATTATTAAAGTTAGATCATGATTTCTTTAAGTCATCAGCATCACACGTGGTGAAGTGATATATTTTCCAGTTAAATAAGGTTTGTGTATTCAAAATTCTCTGTACATATGCGTGACAGATACACTTGAATAATAGGCCACCACGGTCGATCATAAATCATTCAGTCTATAGTTAAATGAATTTAACACTAGTAGTGCCATCAACTGAGCTGTTTTATCCGAGCCTACAATGACAAACATATGAAGAATGGAAACTGAATGGGGATAAATGAAGGTCTTTACAAGAAAGCAAAATGCTGGTAATGAAGAAAATCAGAACCTTTAACTCCAAACTGATGTTTTTGTCATGATGGGTGTAGCTGGGTTATTTTTTTACAAGTTGCCTAAGCTTCAGTTCTTCGAAGCAGGGCATGAGATGAGGACTCTGTGGACTTCCTTCAGAGACAATTCCAGGAAAAGTGGTGAGGGTTCAAGATAAGTGAAACTGGAAATAAGGAAAAGCCAATATTAAGGTGCATTACTGTAGCAAGAGCTGTGAGCAACAGGGACAATTCCATCAGGATCTCCAGAGACATATATAATGCCTCCCAGAATTGTCCACCCGAAAGAGATGGCAGCAGAATTTATCCGTCAATTACCATCCCACAAGGTTAAGAGGCACCAAACTTCCTCTGATATTCAGGATACTGAAATATTCAGTCAGCACGAGAAACTTCACACTTGCTAGATGGAACTGTCCACCCCACTTATACTAGAAATCGGAGGTATGGGCAAGAAGACAAGCCGGGAATCAGAGACATCTGAGAAAGAAGTTCATGGTCCATCATCCTTAGCCAGTTGCCAAGAGTTCCATTCCACCTGATTTTGAAGAGTTAGTTGAAGTAATATGACAACTACCCCAACACTCCTCTGCCAAGCTTGCTCATCTTTGAAAAAACATGTTGCCAAAATGTCCTAAGATGTACAATTCTTTAGATAAGTAAGACTTGAAGGAGGAACAAGGCAAGGACATTTTCCCAGCACTGGATAATAATTTGTCCTGACTGAGCCTTTATTCAGCAGTTTTACCAAGCACTCTCTTATAGACAGTGAAGAAAATCATCATTTGTAAATAAAAACCATAATTTCACCAGATAGTCACAACCTTTACAAAATTCAGAGCTGTGGCATTCCAAGTATCACTTATATATTTCTAAATACTTTGCCATTATGCACAGACCTTTAAGATGAAATGTTACACAGCCTCCTCTTAATGTTTGAGGCATGGCTGTATTGGGGTATTTCAGTCATGTTATCATGACATGATTTGGGAGCCTTCTGAACTCTAATTCTGTCAGTTGTCCTTGATTCATATCCTGCAATCCACTCAACCAACCTACTGGCCAATTTTATCAACTGTACCTTCAAAATAAATCTTAGGTCTAATACTTTCCCATTACTACAATCAATACCTGGGGCTGCAGTTTAGCTCAGTTGGTAGAGTGCCACTCTGTGCTCTCTGAGACCCTCAGTTTGAGCCCCTGCAACACAAAAACAGGAGAAGGGCATGGCAATCCACTTCTAAAGTAATGCTAAAATAACCAGCCATTGAAAACTCTATGAGGGTCTTTATGAGTTGGACCTGTCTTGATGGGACCTAACAACAACAACCATTAATACCACCATAACCTGATCCACAATATGTTTTTATCTGTACTTGGAGAGTTGAATCTAGGGCCTTGTTAGGCAAGTGCTCTACCACTGAGCTGCACCCTAGCCTCTGGCGTTAAACACACAATCCTCCTGCCTCAGTCTTCTGAGTCTCTGGGATTATAGGTGTGCCCCATGGTGCCTGGCTGATCACACTCTTGTCTTGACCTCAACTACAACAACCTTCTTCCCTATCTCCTACTTCCATTCTTTTTCTACTTATAGCCAGTTATCCATATAAAATGTAATATTTAAAGATATGAGACTGTGAGTGTCCACTGCTCAAAAGTTTTTAATACCTTTTCATCACATTTTGAAAAGTACAGCCTTTTTTCCCCTCCCTTTATTGGTAAGGATTGGTGGGATACAGAGTAACACAGCATTGGGTTTTTCCATTATGCAACTGTTACATCACTTTTGGTTATACTTTTATCAACGTAGAAGGTTTATGGAACCTTTTGACTAATATGTAGTAAAACTTGTATGTATATTTGAGTTATGTTCTCCTATTTTTCCCATGCACTCATGAAGTTGCATCTTTTGAAAAGTATATCCTTATATTTCGTAGCCTGCCTGCAGCCATAGCCCTATGGCATCCCATCCTGTCAGATCTCAGAAGCTAAGCAGGGTCAGGCCTGGTTAGTACTTGGATGGGAGACCGCCTGGGAACACCAGGTGCTGTAAGCTTGGGAGAAGGACCCAGCAACCCACTCCCAAAAATCAATCCGCCACTGAAAACCCTGTGGACAGCAGAGAAGCACTGACAATAGTGTTTCTTCTGTTGTCCACAGTGTCTCTATGAGTCAGATACCAACTAGATCACACCTAACAACAATAACATATTCCTTAGCTGTTAACATCTTACAGCATCTGTCCCTGGCTCTCTCTACACTTCTACTCCTTAGTTACTATGCCGTTGCTGCAAAATTTCCTTGATAGTCCTCAAACTTGAGGCCTCCCTTATCGAATGACTCATTCTTCTTACTTCCATCAGGCCTTTGCCCTGATGCTAGTCCTTAGAAAGGGCCTGCCCTTTATTCTTGTTGCCTGCTTTTTTTTTTTTTCCTTCTTGGCCCTTATCATTAGACACATGTTTATTACATTATTTATTCATTGTTGACTTCCATGACAGGAATATACTTTCCATAAGAATAGAGATTGAGGCTTTCAGTTAAGTTACTAGCACTAGGAAGAGTACCTGAAATATGGAAAATGGTGAATAATGTGGCCTGGTTATTCTCTTGGCCTACTATTCATGACTGCCTTGCTGGAATTTCTTTTCATCCTCCTGTTCACTGAGCAAATTATTCTATGAACAGTTCCTTAATTACTCACCTGAACAACTATCCAGGAACACACTCCTCTCCCTCCATGTCTGCCCTCTCTGCTTTGGGAGCCTCCTTTAGGGCTCTTCTAGGTAGCAAATATCAGTCTTCTCAGGAAATTTTACATGATAAAAAGTGTATGCTTTCTGTGTGTGTTTTCTGAGACATGCTTTCCTCTTCCCAAGTTATCAATGCAACTGTATCTACTTTCTGTCTTCAAAACTGTACTAAAATTTCTGTCCCATATTTATAAGGGATTTTTATTCCATGTGTACCATTTACTTTGTCATTCCAATAGTATCCTGTGAGAAGAGGTAAATGTATGTGTGCCCATGTGCAAAAGTGATACTCTTGGAACTGTGTGTGTGTGTGTGTCTTTAAAAATCATACAATAGGGCCAGACATAGTAGCACACACCTGTAATCCCAGCACTAGGGAGGCTGAGGCAGGAAGATTGCAAGTTTGAGGCCAACCGGGATTCATAGCAAGACTGTCTCAAAAGCAAAACAAAACAAAAATTAAAACAAAAATTACTTTTTAAATAGATATTTTACAATACATGGGCCTATTCCAGGGACTTAGCCAAAAGTAACCTGAAGTTTACAACATTCAGGATGGTGGAAATTGGTTTATAGGTTGGTAAAAAGAAACTTATATTATCTTTTGAGCTGGAGTTCTGATGGATGGGATTCAACGGTACTGTTAGGCACCAGATCCTAAATATTGAGTTATGTATTCAGTTGCATTTAAAGTAGGCATTCAACTTATAAAAGAAGACATATACAAATAAGAAATGTAACTTTTTATAATATTTCTGGTAAAATTCACCAAAACTATAAACTGAGCTCCATGTCACTGGCATGTAATCCCAACAACTCAGGAAGCTAAGATAGAAGGATCTTGAGTTCAAGGCTAATGGCAAGTTGCATAATTTAAAGAGACGACCCAAAATAAAAAAAAAAATTAAAATAGGGGGAGTGCATCTCAGTGGTAGAACACTTGCCTAGCATGTGTGAGGCACTGGGTTCAAACCCACAGTACCACAAAAAAATCGACCCAAACTTTAAATAAAGAGTTCGGTGTTTCTCTTGAATCTTGTTGTGGTTGTTAGGTGCTGTCGAGTCATGTCCGACTCATAGCAATCCTCATAGGGTTTTCAATGACTGGCTGTTTTGGGATTGCCTTGGGAGTGGGTTGCCACATCCTCCCATTTTGTGGGTTTACAGGTGTGTGCCAGCACACCCAGTGATACTGACCCCTTTCTGACCACATTCATTTATACATTGAACTCTTTCTGTTGTATAATGAAATTATGAATAAATAGTTAAATTTGGGATAAAAAGTCTTCAGAAAACACAAATGAAAACAAAAATGAGAACTGCAATTAATGGAAATACTTTGTACTATGATCACATTCATATTGTTCAGTTTATTAAATTAGCAGAATGATAAGATGGGACAGAAGTGGTGGCAGAAAAGGGGAAGACTTGAAACATGGAGAGAGGTCGAGTAAGCTAGACACTGGGAAATACCAAAATACCCAAAATACAGGACCTTCAACAGCAAGAGTTCAATGTATAAATGAATGTAGTCAGAAAGGGGTCAGTATCACTGGGTGTGGTGGCGCACACCTGTAATCCCAGCAACTTGGGAGGTGGAGGCAGGAGGATTGCAAGTGTGAGGCCAGAGGCAGCCTGTGTAATTTAGTGAGACCCTGTTTCAAAATACAAAGTAAAATATGGGCTAATGGTTCAGTGGTTGAGCACTTGAAAAAAGCATGTGTAATGCCTTGGGTTCATCTCCTCAGTACTTCAAAAGGGGAAAAAGAGAAAGAGAGAGAGAAAGAGAGAAAGAGAGAAAGAAAGAAAGAAAGAAAGAAAGAAAGAAAGAAAAAGGAAGGAAAAGAATAAAAAATGATTCTAGAACATTGAGACTCCAGGAAATTACCTGTTGAAAGGCATTAATATATGCACATGTTACCTAAAGGAGTTATATGAAAGGGGAAATTCCTAGTAGTTTCACTGCTTTAGTCTGATTATTTTATAAAAATGAACTCTCAATAGGTCTCACTGCTTCTCACTCTTCTACCACCCCATTGATCTTCCAATACTATCAGAGTGATCTTTATAATGATTATTCTGATCTCATCATTTATTGCTTAAAACACACTCTACTACATGAGCCATCACCTCCTAATCAGAATAGGTCTGAAGGGAACTAAGATTTATTGAGTATTAAATATTTCTTTTATTCTTTATTGTTGTTGTTGTTAGGTACCATCCAGTTGGATCCAATCACAGCACCGCTAAGTACAGTAGGATGAAACACCACCCAACATTGTGCCATGCACACGATCTTTCTATGTTTGGCCCATTGTTGCAACTACTATGCTGCCTCTCATCCTGAGTTATGCCACATCAGCAAAAGGAGGCAGCAGGGGCTTTACTCCATTCCCATCATCAAGATCAAGTCCACTTGCCAGGCATGGTGGCGCACTCCTGTAATCCCAGTGGCTCGGGAGGCAGACACAGGAGGATCACAAGTTCGAGACCAGAGGCAGTCTGCGTACCTTAGTGAGACCCTGTCTCAAAAAGAAAAAAAGTAAAAAAATGCGCTGAGGGTGCAGCCCAGTGGTCCAGCACTTGCAAAGCATGCAAGTGGGAGACCCTGGGTTCAACCCCCAGTACCACACACACACACAAAAATCAAGTTGACTTTGAGGAGGGATCCCTTCCCCAATCATTCCTTGAATGCTCTCCAGCTTGGGGAGCCATTCTCCAGACTACATTTGACAGTGCTTCTCTGCTATTCATAGAGTTTTTCAATGGATAATTATTTTGGGAGTGGGTTGCTGTGTCCTTTTCCCTAGTCTGTTATGGTATGGAAGTGCAGTTGAAATCTATCCACAATAAGTGGCCCTGCTGATATCTGAAATATTGCCTGCTGATATCTGAAATATTGGCAGCAGAGCTTTCAGCATCACAGCAACACACAGCCCCCCACAGCATGACAAGCTGACAGACACATGGTATATGTTGTTGTTGTTAGGTGCCATCGAGTTGGTATCTGACTCATAGCGACCCTCATACGGTTTTCAATGGCTGAGTGCTTCGGGATTGCCTTCAGAGTGGATTGCCAGGCCAATATATATATTGTTTTTGAGGTAGGTGTTTCTAGTCCCACAGATATAGAAACTAAAAGTTCTATTTGAGCTGGAAAATTGCAGAGACAAAATTACAACCCTGATTTGTTTGTATTGTTACTACCTCTCTAGCAAGATATACAAGATCTCTGTAATCTAGTGGTCTTTTTTGGATTTATCTCTCAACCTTCTCCCTATAATTATAGACCCTATGTAAGTGAAAAATCTCCGAATATGTCATGATTATTACTATTGCTTTTAAATTTTATTTTACTAGATCAACGAGGAGGGATGAAGGGGGAGAGGTCAACCTCAATGTAAGCAGCACAACTTTATGAGTATGGTGGGGAAAAAAGGGGTAGATAGATAAAAAACCTACAAGAATAGCTAAAATAAAAAATATATATAGTACTAATACCAAAGTCTGGTAATAATGTAAACAGACTAGATCATTTATCTAATACTGCTGAGAATATAAAAAGATAGATCACTGCAGAAAAAAAGTTTGGACTTAAATCAAAATTGGAATGCACATATATAGATAAATATTCTCACAAAACGACATGCAAGTAGAAAGACCATTGGTGTGGGTGGGAAAGGGATAGGGGAGGAGGGTCATGAGAGGGTAAGAGGGAAATTATGTGAGCAATGTACAATGAAATGCATATATGGAAATGTCATAATGAAACCCAAGTCATAATGAAACTCATTAAGTTGTACATTAAAAATTTCCAATAAAAAAAGAGCAGAGCTCACTATTAACATTAGCATGGAAGAGAAATAAGCTCTTGTTGTTTTAAGCCACTGAGATTTTGGATTGTTGTTACTACAATATAATTTTATCTGACTCTTACTCATATAGGTAATGTTTCTCTTTTTTATTTTTTATTTTTTCCAGTGCTGGGGCTTGAACTCTGGACCTTGCGCTTGCATGCTGTGCAAGTACTGGACCACTGAGCTGTACCCCAGCCCAGTTTTTTTTTTTTAACTTTTTTGAGGCAGGGTCTCAACAAATTACGTAGACTGCCTCTGGTCTCAAACTTGTGATCCTCCTGTCTCCGCTTCCCAAGCTGCTGGGATTACAGGCATGCGCCACCACACCCAGCTCATGTTTCTCTTATTTCTCAGCTGATCTTTGAAACCCTCAAATACTATCATCTCCTTTTTCAATCACTTTTTTTTAAAAGTCCATGGTTTTATTGCATCCAAAAAGATCATAAAAATACTATAATTCTTAAAAAATTTATTTTATATTTCTGTATTTTTGAATATGGTGTTTCTAGTTTCCAAAATGAGCTGGGATTTAGCTCAGTTGGTAGAGTGCTGCTCTGCAGTCTCTGAGGTACCAAGTTCAATTCCCAGCATCACAAAAATGGGAGAAGGACATGGCAATCCACTCCCAAGGCAATCTCCCCCCCAAAAAATCAGCCATTGAAACCCTATAAGGGTTTCTATGAGTCAGACATGACTCGACAGCACCTAACAACAGTTTCTAAATGACTTTCTTTTAAAAAAATTGTTTTTGAGCTCTTGTATAGTACTTTAAATTCAAATTCAGTGTTTTTTCCTAAGCAAACCCCTCAAATAGGGTTTGTCTCTCTTCTGTTTAATTGTAGTACTTTCCCATGTGCCTTATTAACTTTTGACATACAGTTTTACAATAATTTTAATGTGTTTTCCCTATTATTAAATGAAATATTTAAAGTAGTAAATCATGTCTTATTCATTTTCATAATCACCATCTTCTTCACCCTGGGGTCTATATTAGCTAGCTTGTGCAAAGTTAAGCTGCATAACAAATAAAATCACATCTCAGTGGCCAACAACAGCAAAGGTGTGACTTGCTTATGGTATCACAGGTGTATTGTTTCATGCTATATTTACTCTAAGATCTAGATGAATAAAGCAATTTTCATCTGGAATGTGATGAGTTTGGTGACAGAAATAAAAGATAAAACAATATATGATGTTCTAAATATTGTAAACTTGATTCTTGGGATTGATACATGCAAGTTCTCATATCTTGTTGGCTAAAGCAAATCATGCTTCTAATTTCAATAGGAACATAATATGTAATTTTACTGCAAACAAGGACACTTTATGTGGACAATTCTAACGTTAATGAGACAGGGGTATGTAAACCTCCTCCTACTCAGAGAAAGCATAGCCATATCAGGGTCACATTCATCTCAGAGTGTATTAATTTCTTAAGATGTGACAAGGTGAGTGTATTTATTTACCATGAAATCTGCTCTTTCTCATGCTCTAAGCATTCCATGAACATCTTCATATGCCCTGTTGCTCCTAAAAATATAGTGATGTTTCCTTTGAAACATGAGCTGACGCTGTACAATTTTCTGCAAGAATCATTCTGCTGATAAATTAGACAAAGGCTTTTTGCCCAAATATGAGCAGTTAACTGAAACAATATCATTACAAATATTTTTCATACCTAAATATTTTATTTGAATCTTTACTGACATAACTGAGGCACTATGCATATCAGATGTCCAAAAAACCTCAATTTCATTCAACAATTGTATTTCTCAACATGTCCTGCATATTTAACTTTTTGTGAATTACTGAATAACAATATGCTTATTCGACAAATTTTTATTGAGCACCTAGTCCAGATACTGTACTAAGCATTTTCCATTGATTGTTTCATCCAATTTAAGAGTCTCAGGAAACATTTTCTCTGAAACTCATTCTTATGTGATGAAATCATAAAGGATACATGAGATTTACCTGAGACAGAGAAAACTTTTCAGGTGAAATGTCCAGCTGGACCAAAGCCCTCAGGATGGAAAGAAAAACCTTGGTATATTCAAGGAAATGAAAAGTGATGACTACCACTGGAACAGAAGGTGGGAAGGAAGAAATAGAGAAAGTTGAAAAACCATTGACATTTACAGAGATGTTGAGTTAATGCCCATTTTCTATATCTACCTTATGAGTGTCAGTTTGTATGTATTTAGAAAGAAACCTAGTTACTCTTTTCCTTATGTTTATAGACATAAAAGACCATTATTTACTGAGTATTCTTCAACCAATAATCTGGAAGCACAGAATTATGGAGTGGGCCAGGTTTTTCTCATTTCTACCAATAGACTGAGGAGTGCCCCTTTTAATTTTTCTGTGTCCATAAATAAAGTTTTATTGGAAACACAAGCATATTTATTTATTCACTTTTTGTCTATGGATGGTTTTACATTACAGTGACAGATTTGAGTAATTGTGAAAGAAACACATGGATCCTTTGCAAAGACTATCATCGAGTCCTATTATATAAAGTTTGTTACCCTCTACCTTAAAATATAACATCACAATAACACTTAGGAAACCAAGGGGGAAAAGTCACAGGTGAAAACATCATATAATATGGCAAAATCCAGCCATGAATCATATGCCTAAGTAATTTCAAAGCTACCTCTCCTCTTGCAGGCACTTGAGAATCAAAGCACATTCATTCAAGACAGAAGTTTATAGATAGAAAGGCTAGAGTTGCAAAGAGCTGTGAAACTGAGAAGCAAAAGAGGCTTATGTCCTACCAGACCTTTGGTTCTGGATTGCCAGTGTCAGCACCAGCTTCAATGGAAAACAAAAATGTTTTACCTGTATCAGCTGAAAGATACTCAGAAATTGTTTCATGAGGAGAAATGAAGCTCCCAGGTCAATTGACAGTATAACAATGAGAGAAGATTAGACCTATATATGCCTAGAAAAATGTATGTTTCTTTTATGTCTAGGCAGATCCATGTTGCCCTATCAACCTTTCAGAGAAGGATTGGTTTAGGATTCTAGTCTGGAGAGAAAGATTCCTCTGCTAACCAATCCGCCTTAGCTTTTAACAGTGTATAGGCTTAAAGGGGGGGCTAAGATTTAGCTCAGTTGGTAGAGCACCACTCTATAGTCTCTGAGGTCCTGGGTCAGATTCCCAGCAATGCACAAATGGGAGAAAGACTTGGGAATCCACCCCCAAGGCAATCTCGAAGCAATCAAGCCATTGAAAACCCTACGAGGGTCGCTATGAGTTGGACACCTCTTGATGGCATCTAACAACAACAACAAGGCCTACAGGGGCATCCAAGGAAACATGTGAGTGGTCTGGCTTCATATAAAATACTCAGAAAACCATCATCAGGGAGCGAGGAAAAGGCAATAAAGCAACACAGCATCAGGTACCCTGCAAGTGAGCAGCCATATCTGAAGGTCTGGATGCATGTGCCAGTGTTATCTTTCTGTACCTTATGTGGTGAGCTGAGAGATGCACTCTTTAGGTGTATGATTTTGGTGGGGGAGGAATTCTTCATGTGCTTTACCTTAATGCTGATATCATGGGAGTTTGAGGCTTCTATACGCGATAATACTCCCACGTACATTTTGAACGACAATAAATCTGATCTGAGCAAAATTGATTTCTATCTATTGGAGTATTCTACTATCACAATATCATTTGACAAGATTTAGAGTTCTTGTTCACTTTGGTGAGAATAAGCACTTAACACAAAAGCCAAACAGTACTGTATGTTTAAATATAGTGTTTGATACATTTTCCCTTTTTCCTTTGGTAATTACTGAGTATTTACCAGGCCTTTGTGTGATAGTACTTCTTTGGGTGTATCTTCCTTGAAAGGCTTGTTCTTTTTCATTATTAAGGTTTTGTTAAAATATTTTGTAATGTTTAAAAAATTTCAATCTCCTTCCTATATCTCTTATTAAAGCCTTAGATAGATTTGTTTGGGACAATCAATCATTCAGTCCAAAATAAAGTACCTTGAACAACACAGAAGTTTATTTCTATCTCATCCATTATTAGTCTGGAGGGAAACTCCTTGGCTGTTAAGCATCTCTATATTCATTAAGGACTCAGCACTGATGTCCTTCTATCTTCTTTGTCTATCATCATTACCAGCCCACTATCTTCCAGCCAACATGACAGCATTAACTCCAACCATTAAGTCCATATTCCCACCAGCAGGAAGATGAATTACACACTAATCGAGTGGTAAAATAGCTCTTTTAACAGGGTTACTAGGAAGGCAACATGCCACCACTTACTTTATATATCATTGAACAGAACATAGTCACAAAGACAAACTTAGAGGAAGGAAGACTGGAAAAAAAACTTCATTCTACACAGCCATTTGCTCTAGTAAACTCAGGGGTTCTATTACTACAGAGGGAGAAAGAAAATATATTTTCAAGTAGACAGACATCTCTGATATAGAATATGTTCCAAAATATTAAAATAAGTGCTATTTTATCCAACATGCGAAATGATCTATGTATTTTTCTAAGTCTTGACTTATCCTCTGCCCTATCACCCATCCTATGGCTCTAACTCCAAATGCTCAATCTTTTCTATGATTGTGTGATATATGGGTCCACCATAGAATAAATTGCAAGATTATATATGCATGTATTATATATAAAAATATATAGTGAATCATTAGTTGTTGTTGTTAGGTGCCTTCGAGTCAGTGTCCGACTCATAGTGACCCTCATAGGGTTTTCAATGGCTGCCCATTTCGGGATTGCCTTGGAGTGGATTGCCAGGTCTTTCTCCCATTTTGCGGTGCTGGGAATTGAACTCAGGACCTCAGAGACTGCAGCACAGCGCTCTACCAACTGAGCTAAATCCCAACACAGTGAATCATTACTTAGTCTTAAAATTAAAGAAATTCTGCCATTTATGACACCATGGATGAACCAGGATATTATAGTAAGTGAAACAAACGAAGCACAGAGAGACAAATACAGCACGATCTCATTTATGTGGAGATTTTAGAAAAGTTTAACTCACAGAAACACAGAGTGAAGCCAGGCCTGGTGATTTATGCCTATAATCCCAGCACTCAGGAGGCTGAGACAGGGAGATCTTGAGTTCAAGCCAGCTATACAGAGAGTTCTATGACAGCCTGGGCTATTATCTCTTTGAGACCCTATCTTAAGAAAAGAAAAGAAGCCGGGTGCGGTGGTGCACACCTGTAATCCCAGCGGCTCAGGAGGCAGAGGCGGAAGGATTGTAAATTCAAGACCAGAGGCAGTCTGCATAGTTTAGCGAGACCCTGTCTCGAAAAGTAAATTAAAAACTGGGCTGGGGGTGCAGCTCAGTGGTCCAGCACTTGCAAAGCATGCAGGCACGAGGCCCTGGGCTCAACCCCCAGTACCAAAACAAAAAAAAAAAAGGAAAGAAAACAAAACAAAAGAGAACAGAAGAAAATACACAGAACAATAGAAAAGAAAAAAGAAACAAAGGGTAGAATGGGCTCGGGTTGAACAAAATGAAGAAATGTTAGTTATTCAAAGTGTATAAATTTTCAGTTAAAAGATTTAGTTCTGGGGGTCCGATATATAATGTGATAGCTTTGGTTAATAATCTTGTATATTTGAAATTTGCTGAGAGAGTAGGTCCTAAGTGTTCTCACTGCAACAAAATATTATTATGTGAGAGGGTAAATATGTTAATTGACTTGAGGTGGAAATCATTTCACAATGTATTATATACATACATATAAAATCAAAATATCACATTATATACCTTAAAATATATATGTATATGCAT
>VMDO01019697.1:0-22138 GCA_007922755.1 Pedetes capensis
GGTCTTGCTAAGTTGTGTATGATGTCTCTGGCCTCAATACTGCCTGCATCCTTGAATAGCTGTCATTACAGGTATGTGCCACAGTGCCTGTCTACATTTAGCGAATCAAGAGTTTTTCATGAGTGAAAGCAAGACTTGGGAGTTAGTTCTGTGTCTGGTTTGTGAAGCCTCCAAGGATCGGGCAGATGTTGGACCCCAAATGTATTCAACTCCAAGCATGCCCTCTTGTCTCTGAGTTGGGAAAGAACTTGGCAGAGAGCACAGAGTAGATGCAGCACTAGAGGAATGCCTAGTGGGAAGGCCAAGGTTCCCATTTAGTGGGGGCCAGTATGGTGTTTGACCCATAGTGCTACGCACATACTTGAGGGTTCTTTGGTGCGCAGGCGACTGGTCCTCAGTGGTGGCACATGCACGTATGAGATGCCTGTCCTTTCTGACACCGTTACTTCTACACTCAGCCTTGTTACCAGCTGGCCAGGCCTCAGGCTCATCACCAGCTGGTACTGGCCCTGGTGTCGCTGCAGCAGTTCCTCATAGGCCAGAGTAAAAATCACCTCTGTGCCTGCTGCCAGGCTGGTGGACATTCGGAATTTCTCTGATTCCCGGTCCCTGGACAAGAATGAGAGAAGAGGGGGAAGGGCATCGGATTTCCTGAGGAGTAGGGGAGCTGTTAGGTGACCCATTTCTGCTCCTCGTCACCTCAGGCCTACAAGACCTGACCAGGCTTCTGGTTCAATAAGTCCCTGTCCCATAGTCACTCATCCAGGATCCCCTGTTCAATTTCTCTCCTTCCTCCATTCCCAATCTTGCACCTTCTGCCTAAGAAATGATATCAAAGTGGCTCACCACTAAGGAAGCTCAGTCTGTGAGCATGTGAATCTAGAACAAACAATTAGGGGCTAAGCTTTATCTTACAAAAAGGATTTTCAATTTATACACAGTGCTTCTTCCTCTTCAAATAGCCCCTCACATGTACCCTTCCCTCATGCACTAGACTGAGCTTGTTTATATGGCATTAATCTAAAGTTTTCCTGTGGGATGAAACTCTCTTGGAAGCTGAGAGGAAACACTGAGAAAAGGCAATCCATTTCTGACAACTGAATGAAAGTTAGGAAACAGGATTCCATTTATAAAAATCAAAATCCTACTTGCACATAACCTTCCCGGAAGGTGCCAATACTTAAAAAGCCACATCCTCGTAGCAGGAGAAAAGTGGAAATGGAGAAGTAAACTCCTATTTATTAAACACCTACTCTGTTACAGGCTGAGTTTGTTTTTGTTTATTTTTTAACAGTACTTGAGGCTTGAACCCAGGGCTTCACACATGCTAGGCAAGTGCTCTACCACTGAGCTCATCTGCAGCTCCTTTGCTACTTTTTAATTTGAGATACGGTCTTGCTAAATTACACAGGCTGCCTGTGTTCTCAAACTTGCGATCCTCCTGCCTCAGCTTCCTGAGTGGCTGGGATTACAGGCATGTGCCACAGCACTCAGCTAGTTACAGGCTTTGGTAGTCATTAACTCACATGCTCTTCATATAATCCTATGAAGTAGAGATCATTGGCCTCACTTTACAGAAGTAGAGAGGGAGGCCCAGGGAACACATGAATCTCCCCAATCACACAGCTAAGATGACTTAGTCATAGTTCAGACTGGATGGGGGCTTACCTGATTCCCACATGAGCAGCTGTCTTTCCTTGCTGATGGGCTTCCTCATAGATTTTCTTTGCCTGGTGCTTTTCTTTGATTTCCGCAATATAGACTTTATTGTTGATAGCCCTGACCAGGTGGAAAAGAGAAGGGACAGCAGAGACAGAGAAAACAAAAAGATGGTCAGAGCCATGGAAAGAGAGAAGAGTAGAAGGGGGTAGGGAAAGAGAAAGAACAAAATAGTGCCATAAAACTCAAGTTTGAGCAGGAAGAATTGAGAAGAGAAGAGGGAGATAAAACAAGGTGAAGTTGTTATCATGGCATCTATTTGTCAGATGGGGATATAGAGACCATACAATATATGGTTGACCTAGTGTTAAGAGTTTTGTGATTCTCAGTGTTTAATGAATTTTTCTTTTGGGCATACAAAATCTTTTTAAGTGGGACATAACTGAACATTTTTACTATAACTATTATATACTTACTATAACATTATTTAAACACATAACACATTTAGCTGGATGTGGGGGGATATACCTGTAATCCTAGCAGAGGCAGAAGGTTCATGAGTTCAAGGTCAGCCTGGGCTCTACATAGTAAGTTCAAGGCCCATCTTGGCTACATAGAAAGATCCTGACTCAAATCTCTATCTACCTACCTATCTATCTATCTATCTATCTATCTATCTATCTATCTATCATCTACACACTCACCCATATACATATACATGATAGATAAGATATAGATAAAATACATTGAACCCATTAGCTCACAGATATTGTTGCTTAGGATAAGATTAACTTAATCTTAAAAAGTTTGTTGATTTAAAGAAAAAATATTATTGTTGTTAGGTGCTGTCAAGTTGGGTCTGAGATATGTATGTAGGTATGTATGTATGTATGTATGTATGTATGTGTGTGTGTATATGTCCATATATATGATATTTAAGTAAATAATATGGTGAAGGTACAGGTGTTAAAAATTGTGAAAGTGTTTTATAAATTACTGTAAAGTCTTCTGGGCCTGACTACTGAGGGTACCTTTTTCTCAGGGAGCTAAGAGATGGATGAGTTACAGACATACTTACCTTCATTTCCCCTATTTGTCTAAGGAAGGTGATAAACTGTAAAAGAGTTTAAAGAAAGGAGAGAACACTTTTGTCCAAGTGTTCAGGAAAGTGTCCTGAAGGAGGTGGCCTTGGATCTGGGCCTGAAACAAAGGGAGGATCTGGATAAATAAGCCTCACTGCTCATGCCTGCTCAGGCTTTTTTGGTGGCTCCTTCTTTTCCTGACCTCTAAATCTTTGGAACACTCTGAGTCTCTGTTCTTGACCTTCTTTTCCTTCCTCTTTCTTGCCTTCCCTCCCCTCCCTTCCTTTACTTTCTACATTCACTCTTTACATGATATCATCAAGTCCCATGGCCTTAAATACTATTTATATACATATGACTCTGAAATCTGTATCTCCAGGACAGATTTGTCCTCTGAACTCCAGAGCCATACATCTAAGTGTTTACTTGACATCTCTACTAGAAGGTTCAATAGGCACCTCAAGCTTACCTTCTCCAAAACCAAGCTCCTAATATCTCCTCCTCCCAAGTCTGCTCCTCCCCTGGTCCTCCTTATCTCAGGAAATACTTGCTCAGTTAAAATCTTAGAATCGTGCTTGACTCCCTCTTCCTCTCACACTCACATCTAATCCATCAGGAATTTTTGGTTCTATCTTTAGAATATATCTACAGTCTGATCACTTCTTAAGACTCCCACGATTATTTCCCTGGTCCAGAGTACTAACATTTCTATCCTGGGTAAATGTAATAACCTACTAACTGACCTCTCTCTCTCTTTAAACCCTTATAGTCTGTTCTCACATCAGTCAGAAAGAGCCTATTAATCCTAAATCAGGCCACATGTTTCCACTGCTTAAAACTCTCTGTGGCTTCCATCTTGACTTAGAGTGAAAGCCAAACTCCTCACCAGACTCCCTGGGGCTCTATACAATCTAGTTTACTATCACTTCTTTAACTCATCTCTTCCCACTCTTCCTGTCACTCATTCTGCTCCAGCCACACTAGAACTCTTTGCTCTTTCTCTCTCTCCTCCCTTCCGTCCTTCCTTCCTTCTTTCCTTCCTTCTTTCCTTCCTCTCTTTCTCTCCTTTCTTTCTTTCTTTCTTGCTCATACTAGTCAAGTGCTCTAACACTGAGCTATCCCCCAACCCTCAATTTTTTGAGACAAAAAAATTGCCTCAAAAAATTGAGGGTTGTTTTGGGTCTATGTAGCTCAGGCTGGCCTTGAGCTCACTATATAGTCCAGACTGGCCTCAACCTCATGATCCTCCTATGACTGCCTCCGGGCTTTTTTTCTATAAAATTAAAATTTATTTTAACTGATACATAAAAAATCAAAGTTGTGCATATTAATGGGCATGTAATGTTCAATACATATATACATTGTATAATGTTAAATCAGGTTAAAGATATTTATCTCCTCAAACATTTATCACTTCTTTGTGGTGAAAACACAAAATCCTGTAAGGTAGGATAGCACACACCTGAAATCCCAGCCCTCAGGAGGCTGAGGAAGGAGAATCTTGAGTTTGACCCCCAACCTGGGCAACACAAATGAGACCTTGTCTCAAAAAAAAAAAAAAAAACCACCCACAAAGTCCTTTTCCTAACCTTTAAAAATGTACAGTACATAATTGTTAATAGACACTATACTGGGCAATAGTACCCCAGAGCTTCCTGCTCCTATCTAACTGTAACAACTTCATACCCATTGATCAACCTTTCCCCATGCTTCCCCACTCCTACTCTTCCTGGCCTATGGTAACCACTGTTCTGTCCTGAAACTCTGTGAGATCAATTTTTTTAGATTACATATCTGAGTGAGATCATGTAGTACTTGTCTTTCTGTGCCTGACTTACTTCACTTAACATTATGATCTTTGCGATTCATGTTGTCACAAATAATGAGACTTTTTTTTTTTTTTTTTGAGTCAAGATCTTGCTAAATTGCTCAGGCTGGCTTTGGTCTCGAACTTGTGATCTTTCTTGCCTCAGCCTCCGAGTTGCTGGGATTATAGGTGTGTGCCTTGGTGCCCTGCTCATTCTTCTTTATACTTATATACTATTCAATTTTATATATATACTACATTTTCTTTATCCATGCATCAGTTGACGGACACTTATGTTGTTTCTATTTGTTGCCTATTGTGAATAATATTCCTTGCTATTTCTTTTCTTTCTATAATTACTTTTTAGTTACTGTACAAATTAATGAGTTTCATTATGACATTTCCATACATGCATACCATTTTGCATTGCTCATGTTTACCCCTCCATTACCCTCTCATGTACCCCCCCACTGATCTCCTTCCTCTCCACAAAACAGTTCCCCTTCTTCATGCATATCTTTTATATATGTATACACAGGTTGAAATCTAGATTCTGCATATGACAGATAGCATGATATTTGTCTTTCTTTTTCCTCCAATACCCTTTCTTATTGCCCCTCCCCCTCCCTTTAGTCCCTTTTTTCCCCCAAAGGAGCCCCCTTTTTACTTTCTTGACATATACATATATGTTATTGTGTTGTTGTTCGGTGCTGTCCAGTGGAGTCCAGCTCATAGCAACCCCATGTACAACAGATGAAACACTCCTTGACACTGCCACACCTGGCACTATGTCGGTGCTTCTCTGCTATTCATAGGGTTTTCATGGCTGATTGTTTTGTGGGAGTGGACTACCTGGTACTTCTCCCAAGCCTACAGCACCTGGTGCGCCCAGCCCAGAAGGTCTCCCATCCAAGTATCAACCAGGCCTGATCCTGCTTAGCTTCTGAGATCAGACAGGATTGGATGCCAGGGTGGTATGGCTGCAGGGAATACATATATTTATATGTATATGTACATATATGTTAATCTAGCATCCACATATGAGAGAAGACGTGATATTTGTCTTTTTGCATCTGGCTGATTTCACTTTAAAATAAAGGTCTCTGGTTCCATCCGTTTTATTACAAATGACATAATTTCATTCTTCTTTATGGTTGACAAAAACTCCATTGTATATGTGTTCCACATTTTCCTTCCTTCCTTCCTTTCTCCTTTCTTCCTTTCTTTCCTTTCTTTCTTCCTCTCTCTCTCAGTGCTGGAGATTGAACCCAGGGCCTTGTGCATGCAAGGCAAGCATTCTACCAATGAGCTACATCCTCAGCCTCCTTGCTATTTCTTGAACTCGTTCAGCATACTCCTGTCTCAGAGCCTTTACAATTACTGTTCCCTTTGCCTGAAATGTTCTCTCTCTTCAGGTCTTTGTTTAAATGTCACTTCCTCAGAGAGACATCTTTGTTTACTCTAAAATAGCACCTTCCATTCACTCTCTGTCTCCTTTGCTCTACTTTCTATTTTTTGGTAGTAGTTCTCCTTAACAAACTGATATATGTTTATTTCTTCATGTCTTTTATTCTCTAGGAGACTGTGAGCCCCTTGAAGGCAAAGATATGTTCTGTTTTATTTGCTGGAATAAAGACTGGCAGAGAGTAAGCACTCACTCATTGTTTGCAGAGTGAGCATCCTGGACAGATAGCAAGAAAACCTGGAGGGTGTTTCATGGAACAGTAGATGAGAAGGGCTAAGAAAGTAGGTATGGAAAGATAGTTAGAGCATGAGGGGCTTTGAACATAAGACTCAATAAGGTCATATGGCCAGACAAACTTTTTGCCCTGGTGAATGGGGATTCATAGATAAATCTCAAAATGGAGAGGACTGAATAGGAGCTGGCCTTTGAGGAGTGAGAGTTTTGTGTTCTAGAGAACATTAGTACAACTCTGTAGGAGGTCATCATAACAGTCTCTATTTTGCAAATTGAGTAACTGAGGCATAGATAGGCAGTTTCCAGGAATATGGAGGGAGAATGTGCAGCAGGCAGAAGACATCACTTAGGCAAGAAGTCTTCAAAGGCAGCTGAGACAGTATTGCTGTGGCCAGGCTAGTGTGGGGGTGGGCCAAGCTGGCAGGGCCCCAAGGTCTCCTGGGGGGTGGGGGGTAGGGTGGAGCTGCTCTGGCAGCAGCACACTGGGGCCTCTGTGTGTGCTGCCTCCAGCCAGCAGAGTTTCCACAGAGTCTGCCCAAGAACATTTCCTTCAGCCTGCCTTGCTTAATTGAAAAAAATCTTTTAGTGTTTTTTTTCTATTGAAATAAAAATCCAAATTCTGCCTGACTTCTTGGTCTTTGCAACATTTGACTGCCAACATCTCAGGTTAGCCCCCACACTCCATATCATTCCTGTTGGGTGTTGTTGTTGTTGTTGTTGTTGTTGTTGTTGTTGTTGTTGTTTTAGGTATTTTTGTCTTTGGTTCTCTTGGTACAATGAGGCAATAATCTTGGTCCCTTCAAAATCTTACCTATCTGGAAGTCTTGCTCCCAAGAAGCCCTCCCTGACTACCTCAGGGCCTCTCCCATGACCACACCTTCACACCAATTACCTCCTCCAACCGAGCTTCTCTCAGGCAGGACCAGTAGACTCCTGATGGCACAGTGTAGGCCCCAGGGCTGTTGTTCAAGGTTATACAGACTTTTTATGCCACAATAACCTACTCCCCACTCACAGAGGTGAGGGAAGCTGAGCAAGGGCAAAAATTCTGCCTGAGCTGGGCTCAGTAATCTGCTAGCTCTAAAAGTGTCTACATCCAAAGACAAAGGTTGTGTTTTTTTGTTTATTGTTTTTGGTAATTCACACTAAAGTGTTATGTGGACTAAGAGGGCCCCATTATGCTTTTTATTCTTCTACTCTTCCTCCCTTGTTCATCACCTCAACCAAGGCCTTGTCTCTACCGGGTCTGACAAGCTGAAAAAACTAGGCACCATCTATATTTACTTACTGCCACCATACAGTCAGGTTGCTTTTTTTTCTCCAGTGGTCTTTCAAATCCCACCCCCATGATTCTACCCCAGCCTCCAGCACCTCTCACGTGTCCCCATTTCCTGACTCATCTTCCCAGCTTTCTGGCTAGCCTCGCCATCCTACCTCTCCCTCATTATTGTCACTCCTTGCTTACAGCTTTGTCATGTGTTTTCATCATGGGCCACAGCTATTTCTCTTCCCTTTTCTTTCCTCTTCTTGCCTTTCCTCTTTTCCTTTCTTCTTCTTCTTCTTTTTTTTTTTTTTTTTTTGTTTGAGACAGGGTCTCACTATGTAGCCCTATCTGATCTTGAGCGTCCTGCCTCAGCCTCTCTAGTGCTGGAGTGCCAGGTGTGCACCTCCATGCCTGGCCACAGTTATTTCTAAAGTGAGCAGTACATGATCCTTGGAAATGCTGGGACAAATCAAGAGGGAGAGGGCAAAAATATTACCACTCTATTTACAGAGTATTCTCTCATCCTTTAATGAATTATATTTATATGCTTCATAATGTATCTAATATATTTGCTCCTAAGTATATTTTATACAATGCATAAATTAATAAAATGTACATATTTGGGGAATAAGAGCTAAGTATTCACTCTAGCATTGGAAGCTCTTCACAATCTAGTTGTTGTCTACCTATCAAGTTTTGTTTCTCACCACTCTTCTACCCTCTGCCTGTCCTCCGCACTCGAGTGACACAGAAGTCTATGTGTTTCTCCTCATGAAGGAATGTTTGTGTACTTATTCCTTTCACTTTGATTTCCCCAGCCTTACCTTCACCGTGCTTGGCTGGTGACCATTTCCTACTTCAAGCCTCAGTTTAGGTGTCATCTCTCCAAGTCTTTCTCCCTCTGACTGAGGGTAGAGAACTGATGACTGGCTCCTGCTTGGCCTCATCATTACCACCCACTGTTTTGCATTCAGACTTCTCTTTCTTCCTAACATACTTTACTAAAATCACCTGCTTCCCTTTTCATGTCCCCCATCAGACTATGGACTCTGTAGGAGTAGGGACTGGGTGAAATCCATCTTCCTCTTTCCGTCATACCAAGTACAGTATAGGAACACAGTCAGCATCAGAAAACAGTTGTTTAAAAAGTTAAGCTAATATTATCAAGTACTTATTATGCACCTAGCACTGATTTTAACATAGATTTTCACATATATTAATTCATTTAATCCTTACAAGTGGCTTCTAATTTTATCACCATTTTATGTTGTTGTTGTTAGGTGCCATCAAGTTGGGTCCAACTCATGGTGACCCTATATACAACAGAATGAAACACGCCCTGACACTGTGCCGTCCCTGACACTATGTCAGTGCTTCTCTGCTATTCATAGGGTTTTCAATGGCTGATTGTTTCGTGATTGTTTCAGAAGTGGGCTGCCAGGTCCTTCTTCCATTTTCATGGTGCTGGGGATCAAACTCAGGACCTCAGAGCACACAGAGTAAGCACTCTACCAACTGAGCTAAACTCCAGCCCTCTCCATTTTGTAGATGTGTAAAATGAGACTTAGAAGTTAAGTAACTTGTCCTGAGTCTTATAACTGACAGAGCCAGGATTCAAACTCAAGAAGTCTGACCTCAGAGTATATCTTCTTAAACACTATCCTCTGCGGAAAAACAAACAAAAGAATGAATAAACGTATGCACAAATGAATGAAGTAGTGAGTTTAGAAGCAGACTTACATGGTGAAATTGGAGATAAAGGCAAGGCGAGGCAGATTCAGATCAAAGATGGCTTCATGGACCTCGGCATGTGGATTGAACAGGACAGAGGTGACCAAGGTGTGTGCATAGCGAGACACCACAGTGGAACGTATGGAATAGCTGGTCATCAACAGCTGGGAGAGAAGACATGAGGTGGGTTAGGTAAACTTTATCCTTGGCCTAAACAGCCTAGCACTATGAACCAAGATTCTCAGAATGGCGTCAGGGTGGAGGTGGAAAAACCGAAGCCCAGAAAGGGAAAATGGCCTCTGTCATTAATTTAGAGGGCCTGCCTGATATTTCAGTAACCTTTAGCAGGTCTCAAAATCAAAGACTCATAAAAGATCATGAATGAAAGGACCTCTAGGCAAGTGCTTCTCCAACTTCACTGTGGACATGAATCTCAAGGGATCTTGTTAAAATGGAGATTCCAATGCAGGGAATTTGGGGCAAGGCCTGTGATTCTACCTTTCTAACAAGCTCCAGAGGATGCTTATGCTGCTGGTCCATGGATTTCTCTTTAGACTGAATATAACACTTTATAAAAGCCTTAGAATATAACAGAGCACTTGTATTCATTGGATACTACTGTGTGCAAGGCACTGTTATAAACATTTAGATTTTTTTCTCCTTTATGATCTCAGTTGTAAAGAACTGAACCTGGTAAGTGCAAGCATGTACTATAAGCCTAATAAACATTGGATATCCATGATCTTATTTACTAAATGCTATCATTGTCCACATTTCACAGATGTCTTAGCAGAGGATCAGAGATGGAGATCACACAGGATGTAAGATATCTACCTTCTTCCTCACTTTTCCTGAAGTCATGATCCCTCCATCTAACCACACATCATGCATATCTAGTTCATTCTCAGTGTGGGGCAGTAGGAGATGGAAGCAATTTTGGATCAGATGGACTTAGGTTCAAGTTCTGGTTCTTCTACCTCCTATGTCTTAATCACTGAACCTCTGTTTCCTCCTGACTCTACTAGAGCCTGGCTCACAGGGATTTTGTGAGGACTAGTTGAAATAATAACTCTAAGAGCCCTAGTGTAGCACCTGACACATGCTCAGCAAACAGTAACTCTTTCCTCTGGCCCTAGCTTCCCAGCCACACAACTGAAGAAACAGACTGAACAACCTTCCCCTATTCCCACTCCCAATCAGCTAGCTTTCTCTCAAATCCCAGAGCTTTGTTACCTCATCCCAGAACTGACCTTTGTGCTTGACGATGAGGGGCCAGGAGGTCCCTGGCATGTCAGTTCAAGAAGAATGGTCAGCAAAAAGCTGACACAGATGAGGCACCTCCACTCAGACATGGTGCCACTTCTGGCCTGAGTTTGTTGTTCACATCCAGAAGGTCTGAGCCTGATCTCCAAACTCTTGCTCTTTTAAACCTCCAGGTATCCCTTCTCTTGAGAGGGAGGGACTGTCCTAAAGGATAGGGAAGGCTCTGAATGTGGCATTGAGGCCCACACAAGCCAGGATTGTCCAAGAGTTGGGGCTGGCATCTTGCCTGGAGAAAGGCCAGTTCCATGCCTCCCTTTTTCCCCTCATTCAGCTGTAAGATGAATGGAAACTAAACATACCAGAGTGCTGGTCTGTCTGTTTGCTGTGTTGGCTCAGGGTGGGGTTTTTCTTTCCTATAAACATCCACCAGAGCCCAGTAACTGGGGCCAGAGAAAGGTCACTCAGCATTGATCATCTTAAAACGGTAGCAGAGATGAAAGAGGGGTTGGAAAGGCAAGCTCCAAATCCTAGCCCTTTCTGGTATAGCTCTAGCACTTACCTTCAGGGACAAAAACCTCTGAGGACATTTTACAAACTGCCCCACGAATGTTCAGATTTGCACTATGGCATTTTGATACTGCATAATAAAGTCTTCTCTTTCTGGTGTTAGGGGGTCCCAAAGCCTGTCATGGGAGAAGGATGTGACAGTCCACTCCTGAGACAATCCTGAAACAATCAGCCATCAAAAACCCTATAGGGGCCCTATGAGTTGGACATGACCCAATGGCACTCAACAACGACAAGAACAACAACAAAGCCTGTCGGTTGCCACCTCCCCTGAGCTCACATAAAGTTTCCTGTTGGAATTTCCTCATGGGAGAGAGTCCTGGCTAGAGAACAGGTCTGCTTATACAGCAACAGAGAAAACTCCATTGGTTGCTCAGTCCCTTTCTCTTAAACATGGATAGATAACCAAGAATCCTCAGGCAAATTAAGGAAACCTATAGCATGAAAGTAAGAGACTAAAATAAAAAAATAGAATAACTGACCCCAGAGCAATTTGGGAATTTGAAGAACAAAAGAGAACTTCAGGGGAAAAATCATAATATTCTCAATAGAGATTCAAGAAAATATGACAAACATTAAACAAGAGCTGTTGTTGTTGTTGTTAGGTGCCATGGAGTTGGTGTCCAACTCAGCAATGCTACATACAACAGAAGAAACAGTATTTTTAGTGCTTCTCTCCTGTTCATAGGGTTTTCAATGGCTGACTGCTTTTTGGGAGTCAGTTGTCAGGTCCTTCTCCCAAGCCTATAGCATTTGGTGTTCCCAAGCAGTCTCCCATCCAAGTTCTAACCAGGCCCGACCCTGCTTAGCTTCTGAGATTGACAGTATTGGACACCACAGTGGTATGGCTGCAGGAAACAAGAACTAGATGCCATGAAACAGGAACAAGCAGAAAAAAGGAATCCTCAGAAATTGAAAATAAGTTGGTGAAATTAAAAAAAACAACAACAGAAAGACTGGGAAATAACATTGAGGAAATCTCCCAGAATGTAAGGCCCAAAAACAATGAAACAAAATGTGAGAGAAAAATGTATGAGATGTACATCAATACTGCAGGTTCAACACCTAAAGAATAGGAGTTCCAGACCAAAAGGATAGAAATAATGAATAAAACTTAAAGTTAGAAATTACCTCAGAAGTTATTTAGAAGTTATTAGAAGTTAATTTCCTACAATTAAAGAAAGATCTCTAGAGAGATTACCCAGAACAGTGAATCCAGGAAGTAACAGGACAAACTCAAGCAATCTCAGCAACAGACCCCATATTCACCCTCTTACTTCCACCTTTATTATATTCTTTTCTTCCCCTGTCAATATGTTTCCAGATTCTTTTAAAACTCAAGTCATATCCTTTCTACTGTTTAATCCAACCATGGCTTACAAGGTGCTATATGAGAAGGATTGGTGAGGCAACCCCTTATCATCTTTCTGATCTCATTTCCTATTAGTTCTCTCTCTTTCTTCCTCCATTACTTTAGCAACTCTGCCATTTATGTTCTTCAAAAATGCCAGTGGTGGAAAAAATGCCATGTACGGTACTGCCTCAGGGCCTTTGCATGAACTGTTCTTTCTGCTTGGAATCTTTTTTCCTCAGGTATCCACTTGGCTAGTTTTTGTACACATGCTACCTTTTCAGTGAGTCATTCCCTGACCAATCTATTTAAAACTGAAATAACCTCCCACCTTCACTGTCATTCTCCATCCCTTTTACCATGCTTTAATTTTCTCCATAGCACTTTATCACAAATTTTAACTTGTTATGTATTTTTCTTGTTTATCCAATTATTTTCTCTCTTTCTCATACTAGAATTAGCTCCTCTGTGTGTGTGTGTGTGTGTGTGTGTGTGTGTGTGTGAGAGAGAGAGAGAGAGAGAGAGAGAGAGAGAGAGAGAGAGAGAAAGGATTGCTGTCTTCTTCACTGCTGTATCTTCAACTCCCAGAAAAGAGTCTGACACATAGTGGACACTCAATAAATATTTATTGAATGAATGAATACAATAAAGGGATATAATTCAAGGGGAAAAGCTATTAGAAACTCTCTGTGCATATAATTATGCAAGAAAGTTGTGGTTCAAATATAAAGCCAAATAAAATATAATATGATTTAAACTAGCTGATGGAGCTTAAGAAAGACTCCATTTCACCTTGATGCTAGACACATTCTCCTTTAAGAGGCCCTAAGATTGTGGCATTGGACTTGTAGAGAAGGAAATATATTCCTGGCTCACCACTCAGCTGGATTTTCAAAAATATTTACATAGCCATGATAATGTAAATGCTGTTTATTGGTTTTCAGGTTTTAGAGTCAACCTGGAGAGACAAAGCAGGGAAAACCTAGTGGTGGCTGCAGAACAGAATGTAAATATTAATAATCTGGGTAATATAAAAGGAAAGATGGAACTGGCAATGTGGGACGTTGAGTGATCAAAGGGAAGGTAATAGCTCTAATATGCTTGTTTTAAAAAAGATGAGCAGCCAAAATGATCTGTCAAATATGGGTAGAATAAGAAATAGAGGTCTCAGTATTTTTTCAAGTTATAAAGTTAACCAATAACACAAAAGAATTATTGATGTTAACCACTGCAAGGGAATGGAGGTAAAAGTAAGGAGGCAGTACACATTTTAAAAATCCTCATTGCCATCTTGGACAGTCCATTGGATATGGTCTAAATTTTATAAACCAAGAAACATTATGTGCAAGATATGGCCAAAAATACAGTGAATATTTAAATTTTAAAAAATTATTACAGTAAAAAATACATTGCCATTAATCTCCTTCAAAATACTCCCCCTAGCTTCAAACACACTTATCTCATCATTCTTGCCTCTTTCTGAAGCAATTCTGGAAGTTCTCTTTCATAAGTTTCTTTAGTTTCATCTTCCATCATGACAATGCTGTCACACATTGCTTCTGATATGGCAATTACTGTCAAATAAAAACATTATGGTGTGTCCTCATCCACTTTACTCATTGGATCTGGCGCTGTGTGACTTCTGGCTCTTCTCCAAAGTCAAAATGACCATGAAAGGTAAATGTTTTGAATAGTTTCAGGACATAGAGGCAGCTAAGTTAGCACAACCAAAGATACTCATGAAAGAGGACTTCTAGAATTACTTTAGAAAGTGACAATAACTATGAGATAAGTGTGTTCAAATCCAGGGGGAGTATTTTAGGGGGATTAATGTTAATGTGTCTTTTACTATAATAAATTTTAAAAATTTAAACATTCACTGTGCCTTTTGATCACATTTCATACATATTATCTGGAGTTGTGAAGGGAACCACTGGTAGATCTAAACCCAAAAAGTCTTAAAAGATGGCTTTAAGGGAGTGATATGGAGATGTGGAAAATTGAGACAAGATATTATTTTTATCATATGCTTTTCTGTATTGTTCGATTTGTTGCCATGTACACACATGAATTTAATAAAAACTAAATGTTAAGTATTTTATGCTGATCTCACAAATGAAGTAATTATTTATCCTAGGATACTTTGTGGCAGTCTCTGAAGGGGCATATGGATATCTTGTTAGACGAAAATCATATTGTAATGTGCCTAGCATATATTTATGAAGATCATTGGTGTATTAGCTTGTTTTCTATTGCTGTAACAAAATACCTGAGGCTGAGAACTTTATAAAGAAAAGAGGTTTACTCAGCTCACAATGTTGGAAGCTGAAGCTGAAAGTCTAAGGTTAGGTGATCTCTTCTGTTCTGTCTCTAGTATAGCCCCTTTGGTCTCATTACAATATGGTGAATGGCATCATGGTGGAAGCACAAGCAAGAGGGAAAGATCATATGGTAAGACATGAAGCCAGAGGGATTCAGGGACCAGGTTAACTCCTTCTGTAACAACTCACTCTTGTAGAAACTAAGAAGAGTCCCATGAGAACTAGATTAAACCCTCCCAAGCAAGAGTGGTGGCCCCAATGACTTAATAACAACCTTCCACTAGGCCCCACCTCTTAAAGCTTCCACCACCTTAACACTACCACACTGAGGCTCAAGCTTTCAGCACATGAACCCTTGGGGAACAAAATACATCAAAACCATACCATATCAGTTGGAAAGAATATTCTAGGACTTAGCTCATCAAAGGAAGTCTAGCATAGTGGCTAAGTCTAGCATAGTGGTGTTTGGCTTCCCACTGACCTGGATTCAAGTCCTCCCTGTGCTACTCATTAGTTGCTTCGCCTTAGGCAAGTTACCTTTCTAAATCCCTAATTTTGCCCTCTATACAATGAGGCTGGTGTTCATCCAGTAGAAATGTAAGCCCTTTATGAGCAAGGGCCACCTCCATAGAAGTGCCTAATACATAGTTGGTCCTCATTTCCTGTTGAATGACCCAGTCCTGCATCACAGGCTAGTTCTGAAAAAGTTGCAATGTACAAAGAGCAGAGTAGAAGCAGTGTTAGCCCAAAACTGGGGAACGGGTTTTCTCATCTATGAGAAAATTGTCTTGTGTTTAACAAAATGTAGTCATTTTGTTGTGGATAAGTATCCCTCAGGACTTAGAGTGACACAAAGTGAGTTAAGCAGCTTAACATGCACAAGGGAAAGAATGAGATTCTGCAGGAGCCTGAAAATGGAAAGTAGTGAAGCTGCTAGTATGTTGGCGGGCAGAAAGGGCCCACTGGGGATGGGCATTGGAGCACAGGTGAAGGAACAATTAATAGGCCTTTCCTGGTTGTGGAAATTTTAAAAATAAGAAAATTTGATATGTAATTTAAAATTTGCTATACTGTATAGCTTAGGTGACTAAAGAAATGATAGGTAGTTTTGGAAGGAAATCTTTGCCACTCTCTCCCAGCATTACCTCTGAATTTTCCACAATTCAGAGTTCCTGATTCTGCATAGGCTGAAGGAAGAGAAATTTGCTAAGACAGTATTGGTACTGGGGATATTCTGGACTTCTCACTTGACCTTCAGGGGTCTGGAATTTTGATGCTCTGGGATTAGACAGTTTCATCCTGGCATTCGGCACTAAGCAATCTTGAGCCTGCGGTTCCTTATCTCCTGAGCAGAGACGCCTGGAGATAACTCAGCTTTTCATCTTTCTCCTTAGTTTATATGTAGGATTTATATAATCTCAGAATTTTTCTATTGATCTATGAATACTGAAAATAGGCCCAAGACCTAGTGACCTAGGTTCTTCAGAACTTATGGATGAAAGCTGATGATCAAAAGATTGTAAGAGTTCGTAAGGAGGTGGTGGGAGGAAATCTCTCTAGTCAGAGGATGAAGATTGTGAACCAATTTGTCTTTTTTTCTCCTGATAAGATTGCCTTCTGTTCTCTGATCTCCCGCCCATAAGATAAGGAAGCTTACGGTATTGCCTTAGGAAGGTGGTGGAATTGAGGAGGAGACCAGGGAAGACTGGGTCTGAAAATCTTTGGGAATTGCCTCTCTGATGAACTTGGATTTTTCCTCCCTCCCTTGGGTCCAATAATATCTTCTAAAGTTCTCACTCTGTTACTCTAGCATCCTAAAGGCCACAACTGGCACAATGTGGAGCTTAAAAATGCTGGAAGCTAATATGTATAAGTAAAATACTAATAAAAAATACTGGAAGTTATACCAGAGGGTAGACATAGCAGAAGAGTAGATGTAACAAAGGATGATCCATGGGGAAGAAATCATGTGAGCAAAAGCTCCTAGGCAAGAGAAGGCAGGGCACATCTGGTAATAGTGAAGTGTTCTGTTTAGGTGGAATATAGACAACTAAATATAGTTCTCAGAAAAACAGCAGGAAAAAAACGCTAGAAAATAGAGCTAGATTGTGGGAGAGCTTTGAAATCAGGCTCAGACATTTCTTGAAAAGCTACTCATTGTCATAAATACCTCACGTGCCATTCCTGTCTCAACTCAGGAAATTGCTGCATGGGACAAGACTCTGAAACAACAATGGCTTAAATAAGGCATACATTTATTTATCTCACTAAATTCATGCCAGAAGTAGGCAGTCCATAGTGACCCCACAAAGTTGTTAGGGATCTAGGTTCTGTTTAGTTTACCGCTGCACCATCCTAGTGTGTTACCCAAGTCCTCATGGCCTTTTACTGGGGATGGTTATGTATTATTCATCTAAAACCTAGATGTTCTATAATTGAGGAAGAAGAGAAGAATAGGTATCAAGATATGTACACCACAAAAGTCTGCCCTGAAAGTATTCCTTCCAAGGTCACCAGAGATCCCTATTCAGTTGTCAAAAGCCCTAGACTTTCTTTCAGGCTTTACTTTTCCTGATCTCTTGGCAGCATTTAACACTATTGACTTCTATCCTTTTGGGAGAGGGAGGGATAGGGTCTCACTGTTCAGCTCAGGCTGGCTGCAGACTCAGTGATCCTCCTGCTCAGCCTGAGTGCTAGGATTACAAGTGTGTGCCCTTATTCCTGACTACAAAGAATCAGGAACATATTTTTTCCAGTGCTGGGGATGGAATCCAGGGCCTCACACATGCTAGGCAAGTACCCTATCACTGGGCTACATCCCCAGCCTAATCCTTCCCTCTTTTAAAGATATTCTCTTTCCTTGTTTTTGTGACACTGTTTGCTCCTGTGTTCTGTCTACCTCTTTTGTCATTTCTTACCAGCATCTTTCATGGGGTCCTTTTCCTCCACCTACAGCTGTACCCCACTGGCATCAGATCACATCAGATTTCAAAAGCTAAGCAGGGTCGGGCCTGATTAGTACTTGGATGGGAGACTGCCAGGAAGCACCATGTGCTATAGGCTTGGCAGGACCTGGTAGCCCACTCTCAAAACAATCCATTGAAAACCTTATTAAGTAGCAGAGAAGCACTGACAGTAGAACCAGGCATGGCACAACGTCTGGGAGTGTTTTGTCTATTGTACATAGGGTCAGTATGAGTCAGACCTAACAACAACATACCATGCATACTGCTGGTTTCTAGGGCTTTTTTGCTTGCATCCATGTCTCCTTTAGTACAATGCATCATTCCTGAGTGTCCTTGCTCTTTTTCATGAGTTAAAGAACCATTTATATACTGATAAATCCTGGGTTAATTACCTCTGCTCAGACCTTTCTCCTGAACTTCAGACATGTATATTCAACTGCCTGTGGGACGTTATGACCTGGATGTCACACAGGTGCCTCAAAATCAATGTTCAGTTCCCCTCAAACACATTATCTCTTTCAGTATCCCATATTTCAGTGAAAGGGGTCACCATTCATACAATCTCTCAAATCAGATCCCCCAAGAGAGCCTTTTGACATGTCCTTCCTCCTAATCCCTCTGCTCCAGAATTCAATCACTCACCAAGTCCTATTGCTTTTTACTTCTTTATTATCTCCTGAAGTCAATCACTTCTTACTCCCTATAATAGCTAGGGTGTTTTTTCTAAAACACAAACTTGTGTTGTCTCCATTCCTAGAGCCCTTCAGTAACCCTTCAGTGTTTTCAGGTTCAAGACTAAAGTATTATCTTGGCATTCAAGGCTTATCATGGTTTGGAAGGAAAAGGAGGGGCTATTTCTGATGTGGATAGGGGAGAGAAACTAGGAGACAAGAAAATAGTGAGGTGATATCACAAACTTGGAGGAAGTACAAATTGAGAAGAAGAAAGAGGGGTATGTAAACCCACTTTGAATATGTGAGGTGTGTATGTGTGTGTATGTGTGTGTGTGTGTGTGAACTTATCCATAGAATACAGGGATTAATGATATTTTATTTGTTTAGTAAAGGAAAAGGTGACCTCATGAAACAGAAGACTTGTGGCCATTTGAATCACATTTAGATGTAGGAAAGGTGCTGGATATTATTTCTGCAACTGACCACCATACCGAATTATAGTATGGTTTCTAGTAAATTTTTATTTGACACTCTTCAGTTTTCCTGGTATACATTTATACACTCTGTAACTAATGATGATTTTGCCTACTTTCCATTATTTTTACACCTTATTTTAGTCTCCTGAAGAGACCCAATTGCTTACGTGAATTTATTATGTGATAGAGGTGCCATTTCAAGCTAGTGAGGGACAAATGGATTAATTTCCACATGCTATGGGGTAAGAGGGCTGGCATTTAGCTTCAGGATAATAACCCTAAGTAAATTAGGTATAGAAAGAGCATAGATCAACATAATAAAGGCTATCTACAACAAACCCATGGGCTGGGATTTAGCTCAGTTGGTAGAGCGCTGTGCTGCAGTCTCTGAGGTTCCCAAGTTCAATTCCCAGCACCGCAAAAATGGAAAAGGGCCTGGCAATGCACTCCCAAGGCAATCCCGAAGCACTCAGCCATTGAAAACCCTATAAGGGTCGCTATGAGTCGGATACCGACTAGACAGCACCTAACAACAACAACAACATGGGGTAAGAGATTGATTTGGGGAAACAATCAAGCTGAATCCTTATACAAAACAAACTGTAGAATGATCAAACATTTAAATGCAAATAATGAAGCCATAAAAGTGCTCAGAAAAAAAGAGAGAGAGAGAGTGTTATAAAAAGTGGTGAAAGCATCTCCAAGCCAGGAGCAGAAACTAGCCATGATCAGGAAAAACTGTTATATTTGACTGCATAGCAATTAAACCCTTCATATAGCAAAAATTACCATAAGTAACATGAAAAATATCTGTAATATGTGACATAAACGTGCGATATACATTATTATTGGGAATGTCATTGTATGTACTTCTTGGGAATAAGTTGACATATTTTGTATAAAAATGGAAGACGTTATCCATTTATCTGTTGATGGGCACCTAGCCTGACCCCATAACTTGGCTATTGTGAATACTGCTGCAATAAACATGAGTGTGCAGGTATTGCTATTTTATGCTACATTTAGCCAGACTCAAAGAGCACATCACATGGTTTCTTTCATATGTGGAATTTAGGGGGAAAATGGACATGAAAGTAAAAAGGGGACTATTAGGGATGTGGACTGGAAACGGGGGAAGGAATGGAATAAGAAAGAATAACACAAGGCATGAACATGATCAAGGAAGATTTTATGCATGTATGGTAATGTCATAATGAAACCATTACTTTGTAAAATTAATATATGCTACAAAGGAAGGCTTTTGTAGCATTTGAGCCAGAAAAATCCCATAAAGTAACAAAAAAAAGTGTCCAATATAGGTACAAAGATGTTCCTTGTAGCACTATTTGTAATAATGAGGGAAAAACGGTAACAATCCAAACGTCCATGTATGCTGCACTGGCTAAATAAATTATGGGATATCTGTACAAGAAAAGATTATGCAGCTGTTAAGAAACTCTACATTGTGGAAAAGATGCTTAAATGTGCTGCTGTTGTTAGGTGCCACGGAATCAAGTCTGACTCATAGCGACCCTCATAGGGTTTTCAATGGCTGAATGTTTTGAGATTGTTTCAGGAGTGGATTGCCACATCCTTCTCTCATTTTGTGTGGTGCTAGGGATCAAACTGGGGTTCTCAGAGAGTGCAGAGCAGCACTCTACCAACTGAGCTAAACCCCGGCCCTAGATATTTAAATATCCAACTGAAAAAAAAGATCAGGTCACAGAACAGTATGTATAGTGTACCATGTTGTTGTTGTTAGGTGCTGTCAAGTCGGTATCCGGCTCATAGCGACCCTCATAGGGTTTTCAATGGCTGACTGTTTCGGGATTGCCATGAGTAGGGAGAAAACCCAAATAATTAGTTTATGAATAGAAAAACATTTACAGGGATGTATATCAAAATATTAATAATGGTTATTTCTGGAGAATAAAATAAGGGTGGCCTTTCATTGATCTTACTTATGTCTGCATTATTCTAATTTTCACAACACATTACCTTTGTAATATGAAAAAATAAAGATATAAAAATAAATAAATTCAATGAATGAATCGCTTTCATGGGGTGGTTTGGGTTGGAAGGGCTTCAGACCGAGCCTGCTACAGTGGCATAAACACGAGCTTTGGCGTCAGACAGCCCTGAGCGGGGCCCCATTGCCCCACCCCCGAGGAAGGCGAGGGGGGGTGGCAGGGGGCTGCGGAAAGGGGCTGGGCTGGGTTGGGCTGTCTGCAGCTCTAGTCCAGGAGGCTGAGACTTGGAGAGAGGGACTGAGAGAGGGCAGACGCATCCCGGACTCGCTCGAGGACAAGGTGAGGGGCACTGAGATTGGAGTTTCCTGGCGGCCAGACAGTGGTTCCAACCGCCTCGAACCCACAGCCAGGCAGGTGGAAAGTTCTTACTGCACCACTGCAGCTGGAGCAGAGGTGACCCGGAGTGAGGTGTGGGCAAAAGGGACGACTGAAAAAGTAGTAGGCTGTATATGGACTGGGAAGCAGAGACTAGCAGAGGAGGAGGGAAGAACAACGGGGAACCATGCAAGTTGGGTGGGGAAGGGGGATAATGGGGGGGAGGGGAATACTGAGCAGGAGTGGAGATCCAGAGAAGAGAGCAGGGGATGCAGAGAAGGGTTAAGGAACACTGAAGGAGAGGGTGTGCATAGGTAATAGAGAGGAGGATGCAAGGAATGGGAAGAGGAAATTCTGTGGGGTAAATAGGCAACGCGAGGGGGGAATAAGGAGTAGGAAGCAAGGCAGAGGGAATAGGGAGGGGGGATAAGGAATGAGGAGCAGGGCGCGGGGGAGGGGCAGACAGGCTGGGACGGAGGCCCCCTAGGGAGGCGGAAAGGGGCGGGACCACTTCCGGCCTGGAGGGGGGAGGGCAGTCTCCGAGTTTCAGAGGGGCTTGGAGACAGTGGACGCAGTCCGGAATTTTAGGAGGACAAGGTGAGCAATGGGGCCCAGCTTTGGATGAGAGCCCGCTAGGGGTTGGCCCCACCCTCTGGGATCTGGAGAAAACCTGCCATAAGGACCGGATCGTACCGGATCCATCCAGCTAGAAAGGGAGGGGACTGGATGCCGTTTGGCTGGGCCCAAGATGGAATCACTAGTTCAATACTGAGTTGAGGAGGGGGTTGTAATAGGGAAGGGGCGGAACCAAGATGCGTTTTGCCCTTTGGAGGGGGGCGTGTTAGGAAAAAGGGCGGGACCTGGCGGCACTGGAGACTTGGTCGGGTGGACGTGAGCAGGGGAGGGGTTGGGACCACCACACACTGCGACAGT
>VMDO01019697.1:22238-39213 GCA_007922755.1 Pedetes capensis
GGGGGGGTGCACTGGGAAAAGGGGCGGGGTCCTCAGAGCTGCCGCGCTGGCACATCTTCCTGGAGAAGGGGAGGGTGCGGCTGCAGAGAATTGAGACCTAGGCGCTTTGGATTTCTGTATCTGAGAACGGAGTTCTTGGGGGTGAGGGAGGGGCTTGGGATTGGGCCCTAGTGAAAGTGAAGATTAGCTTCCACGCAGAGCAGAGGAGAGAAAGATCAGTGGGCTCTCCACTTGACCCAGGCCTTCTCTTCAGGCTCAGCTTTTGCCAGGCCAACTTGAGACATGTCTGACACAAGCGAGAATGGTGCGAGTCCAGCTCGCTTCCAGGTAAGAGCTCTTTCTGTCCTCTCTCCAGCTTCTTTCCCTTCCAGCCCCTGTTGTTGCTCCAGATCCCTTGGCACTTCCCCTCCCATCCTTGTCCTTCTCCACCCACTTCCTTGACTGGGCCCCCCCCACCTCAGTGGAGGGAGGCAGGGAGGGAGGGAAGGAGTAAGGATGGAAGAAGGGAGGGAGAGAGAGTGGGTGGGCCCTTGCTCTACTATCAGTTCTTGCTTAGAGGAAGGGGAGGCCTTGGGCTGAGATGGTCAGAACACACTGCAGGTAGGAGTCAGTACAGGTCAGAGAAGTGTGGCCTTAGAGTTTTGGAACCATTTGCCTAGTTGGAGGTGGGAAGAAGGTCAGCCAGTTCCCCTGCTTCCTCTTGCAGACTAAAGCTTCAGAAAAGGTCAGCGACTCAATGATGCAGACCCTGTTGACAGTGACCCAGAACTTGGAGGTCTCAGAGACACCAAAGGCCTCAAAAGCACCAGAGGGCTCAGAGACTGCAAAAGTCTCAAAAACCTCAAGGGTCTCAAAGGCCACAAAGGTGTCAAAGGCCGCAGAGGCCCCTGAGGCAGCTAACACCCAGGCCTCACCTACCACGCAGCTGACTGACACCCAGGTTCTGGCAGCTGAAAACAAGAGTCCAGCAGCTGACACTAAGGTGCAGAAGGCTGAGCTGCAGGCTGTGACAGTGCCTGCCACTGAGACCAAAAAGGTCAGCCATGAGGCTAATGCGAAGGTCAATACAAAGACCCCGAAGACTGAGGCTGCTGCCTCTCAGGCCCCAGCAGATGAACCTGAGCCTGAGGGTGCAGCTGCCCAGGTTCAGGCGAATCAGGATACTCGGCCCAAGGTCAAGGCCAAGAAAGTTCGGAAGGTAAGACCTCTGCAATCCCCACTCTTACTTTTCTGCTGCTATCCTCTCACTTGGTTTATTTGTTCTGCAAATATTGAGAAAGATCCCTGTGCTTATCAAAGCCACCAGGGACACTGAGAGGAATGAGATAATACCTGTCTTCGGAGAGCTCAAAGACTGGTGGGGACATGAGACAGGAATACACATAGCTGCAATCTGAATGTAATTGAGTTTATATTTACACAGTAGCTACTCATGTGTTAGGACGTGAGCTAGGCACGCTTGCACAGGTTGTCTCATTAAATCCTGCAAGTAACTCTTAACAGTGTCAGTTTTACAGAGAAGGAAGCTGAGTACCAAAGAAATACCTTGTGCAGGGTCGTATAAGCAGAGCCAGTGGTGGACACAGAAAGAGGAAAAGCCTTAGGCCATACCTGTGAGTTGCTCCTGATCTGCTAAGGGGATAAAACTCCCGAAGTGGAAGTCAGCGAGAAACAAATGCAGGACTCAGCATGGCCAGTGTCTAGTGATTGAAGCTGTTACTATGGGGGCAGGATTAGAGGGTGCTTCTTTGAAGAGATGAGGGGAGGAGGAAGGACTACCTGCTTCACCTGGTGAAGTTGAGCTTCCTCTTTGTTGATGCAGGTAAAACATCTGGATGGGGAAGAGGATGGCAACAGTGATCAGAGTCAGGCATCTGGAGCCACAGGTGGTCGAAGGGTCTCAAAGGCCCTAATGGCCTCAATGGCCCGCAGGGCTTCCAGGGGTCCCATAGCCTTTTGGGCCCGCAGAGCATCAAGGACTCGGTTGGCTGCTTGGGCCCGGAGAGCCTTACTCTCCCTGAGGTCCCCTAAAGCCCGTAGAGGCAAGGCCCGCCGAAGAGCTGCCAAGCTCCATTCATCCCAAGAGCCTGAAGCACCACCACCTCGAGATGTGGCTCTTTTACAAGGGAGGGTAAGAACACTATCCTTTCCATCTTGCCTCTCCCACTGCCTTGCCTACCATCTTCTGTCATTCTCTGGAGTTTTCTACACATTTATTTTGATCTTTTCACCTTTTTCTCTTCTTCCAGGCAAATGATTTAGTGAAGTATCTGTTGGCTAAAGATCAGACAAAGATTCCCATCAAGCGCTCAGGTAGAGTCCTACTAACCCTTTCCCTGCCCCAGGCTCTGGCCTCTATTGCTCTCTCTCCCGTTGTGCTGGGGGCATCCTTCATTCTTACGCTCCTCTCTGTCCTCTCAAAGTTCTACTTTGGCAGTGCTAGCATCCCCATTGATAAGCACAGAACCTGGCTGTGCCATTCATGGCATGGATGACAAAGGGTCTGTAGTTGGGCATGGGGGCCACCTGGCATCTGTTCAGCTCTGGTGCTTGCAACACTCTCCCGTTACAGACATGCTGAAGGACATCATCAAAGAATACACTGATGTGTACCCTGAAATCATTGAACGAGCAGGCTATTCCTTGGAGAAGGTGAAGGGGCAGCCCTGGGGGAATGGGTGCAGTGATGAAGCCTTGGATGGAACAAAGGCATACAATGGTCCTTCTGGGGGGAACCGCAGAGACCTGCTGCTATAGCCCCAGCCCTGTGCAGGTGGCTGCACAATGGCCTAGGGAGGGTGTAGACCAGCCATGGGTCACACAGCAAATCAGTGGTGAAAACACAGCTAGGACCCAAGCCACCCAGCTTAGTCCTGGCTTGTGTCTGCTGCTGGGTGCATCCTCTCACGTATTTCAGATGCTCACCTCTCTGTCTCCCCAGATTCCCACTAATCACAAAGATAAGGTTGATGATAATCATACATTTGTTGTGCGTTTGCAATGTGCCAGGTACTTAGCTACATGCTTTATGTACATTGTCTCACTGATTTTTCACACACAAAAAACCCTTAGGCACACAGGGAGCTGCAGGATGCATGGGAAGCTGATTTTTGTGATCTCACAAGCTATTCTCCCCATCCACAGGTATTTGGAATTCAACTGAAGGAAATTGATAAGAATGACCACTTGTACATTCTTCTGAGCACCCTAGAGCCCACTGATGCAGGCATACTGGGAACGTAAGCTGGGAAAGAGCTGGGGTGGGAGGGGCTTCTGCTTTCATCTACAGTACGACCCCTTCCCTGCTCTCTGCCCCCACATCCTCTTAGGGAGTCAGGAAAGACAGGGCCTGAAAGCCCCTGCCAAGGTCCCGCATATGATTGGAGCCCAGTACACAGTAGTGGTGCCTGATTACGATCGACTAAAGCATAGAGCCTGGAGCAGGGCATTCCTGCTGTCAGGTTTGTTGGCTCTCCAGAAGCCTCCCAGGACCGCAGGGCTGCTGTCACTTCTCATCTTCTGCTGAGTGCCTGGTCTGGCCTTGGAAGAGTGGTTCTCAAGAGGGAGGGCATCCTGGTATAGGTGGACCATGATGCTTGAAGGGCGAGTGTCACCAGGGCTCTGACTGGAATTCTATCAGGGCCAAGGACTCTGGGAAAGAAAGGACTCTTTGACTGGGTGCCTGTGTTGTACCAGGTTGACAAGGATTCCTTCATCTTGGCAGCCCAAAGTGTGGGGAGGTTGTGGATTCTCATTTTACTGAGTCGGAGACCACTGTGCCAGAGTCTTAAGTACCTCACTTTGGGTCGCATAGAGCTGGAAGTTTAGACTGGGCTGAATTCCTGCTTATCTGAGGAATCTGGGAGAGGCTAGCCTAGTGAGCTGGCTGGTGTGTCTTACAGGTGGCTCCTGGACGTAAACTGTCTTTCTGTTCTCTTCCCTTAGGACCAAGGACTCACCCAAGCTGGGTCTCCTCATGGTGCTTCTTAGCATTATCTTCATGAATGGAAATCGGTCCAGTGAGGGTGAGTGGCTGGGCATGCAGCTGCATGGGTGACTGTGGTCTGAATTCCACGTGCTTATTTTCTGTCCCTGTCTCCTCTTGTCTTCCCTTGCAGCTGTCATCTGGGAGGTGCTGCGCAAGTTGGGGCTGCGCCCTGGGTATGATTGGGCTCTCTCAGCACTTGCTGTCCGTGTTGTCCTTTGGCAAGAGAGGATGGTCCCAGGATTGCATCAACCTGGTGGTGTGGTGGAGCAGGCGGGGGTTGCTGGGCTGGGTAGAGGGCCCAGGGTTCTGACCTGGGTGGATGGGGAAATGGTTCTGCACTCTCTGCTCTCCTCACTTTTTTGAGCTTCTATGGAGCTTCCGCCTGTACTGGAAACTTCTTTTCCATCTTGAAAATGCCTCCGCCCACACATCTGGGAAGTATTATAGCCCCGATTGTATTTATTTGTTTATTTGTTTATCTTTCACTCTCAGGATACATCACTCTCTCTTTGGGGATGTGAAGAAGCTCATTACTGATGAGTTCGTGAAGCAGAAGTAAGTGTCTGTTTGGTCCTGGTGTGTTCCATGCATTTTACCTGCTTCAGAACTGAGTGGTAAAGCCATTGTATGTCCATGTGTACACATGTGTATATGTGTGCATGTATACAATTCCTAGCTTATTTCTAGGGCAGTTATAGTGGGCAGGTGCAGCACATTTCCTGATCTATTACATGGACTCTCACATCTGTCTTCAGAACAACTCTGTAAGGGAGGAATTGTCATCACGAGCATTGTACATATGTGAAAACTGAGGCTCAGAGAGGTAAAGTCATTTGCTCAGGGTTACACAGATAGCAAATGACAGAGTTGTACTTAAGAGTGTGGCTTCAAGGCCTTGGTCCTTTTTACTGTGCTAAAAGAACTTCATAGAAATTAATTTCCATAAAAAGTGCCCTAGAATGGTAGCGTCATGTAGCCAGATGTGTTGCTAAGGACCTGAATTGTCCATCTGATATCATTTTCATAACTCCCCTGCAGAATACTACCCCATCTGCCTTTTATAGTGGACAGGCTTGGGGCTCTATGATGGGATGCTTGAATATCCCGTCGTAGTAAAAGGCTCATTTGGGCCTGTAGTCCAGTCTCTATACTTTCTGGCTGAGGTCCACCTTATCATTGGTCCCTGGAGAAGAACAAGTGAGCACTCACATAGACAATCACAGGCACATGTGTGGATACACACAAAGGATCAAGAATATAGGAGAGAGAGAGAGAGAGAGAGAGAGAGAGAGAGAGAGAGAGAGAGCGAGAGAGCGTGTGTGTGTGTATGTGTGTGTGTGTGTGTGTGTGTGTGTGTGTGTGTGTGTGTGTAGCATACTGCTCTTTGTTGACTATATCTTCATTTATAGTCTTTCCAATCATTTTCTATAGTGGATCTTTCCAGGATTGGGCGAGTCCTTCTTTGGGCCCCTTGCAATGGGGTGTGCTCAGAGCAGGGGGCCTGAAGAATGACTTCTCTGTTTACAACACACCCAACAGGAATCTGGGGCCATTGTGATGAGGGGGGCATGAAACTTGTGACTTCCCTATGAACAAATGCCCTACATGTGTCCCCTCCATCTGCACCTCCACATGAGTTCTGTGCAGGACCAATGAGACAGGGCTTGATATTAGGGGAAGAACTGCGGTATTTAGTTGAAGAAGTGAGAATCTAGAGCCTGTCCAGTCCATGCCTGGATATTCCATGGATGGTCCTAGGAATAAAGACCATGAACTTTTCTTTTTAAGGTACCTGGACTATGCCAGAGTCCCCAATAGCAATCCTCCTGAGTATGAGTTCTTCTGGGGCCTGCGCTCCTACTATGAGACCAGCAAGATGAAAGTCCTCAAGTTTGCTTGCAAGGTAATTGGGGAACTGCCTGAACTCAGCATAACAAGAGCATAGTGTGCTTCTGGCCAGAGCAGTCTTTGTGTAAATCAGCTTGCAATTCATCTAAACATGCTGAAGCCTGTGAGTTGCCAAACACTGGCAGGCACTTTATCTGGATCATTTGATCTTTATAATTGACGTGGCATTGCCCTATTGCATATAACACTGAGGCCCATAGAGGTGAGTAGGTGATATTTCCAAATCACGGAGCTGGTAAGTATTAGTGCAGGGATAAAACAGTTGGTGAAGAATTACTAGTAGTATTACTATTACATGCAGTATGTAGAATGGTTCATAGCAAACAGTAGGTGCTTAATCCTCTGATTATTTTCCTCCTGATGGTGGTTATTTCTATTTCAGGTACAAAAGAAGGATCCCAAGGAATGGGCAGCTCAGTACCGAGAGGCAATGGAAGCAGATTTGAAGGCTGCAGCCGAAGCTGCAGCTGAAGCCAAGGCGAGGGCCGAGATTCGAGCTCGCATGGGCATTGGGCTCGGCTCCGAGAATGCTGCTGGGCCCTGCAACTGGGATGAAGCTGATATTGGACCCTGGGCCAAAGCCCGGATCCAGGCTGGAGCTGAAGCTAAAGCCAAAGCCCAGGAGAGTGGTGGTGCCAGCGCCAGTGCTGGTGCCAGTACTAATACCAGTGCCAGTACCAGTGCCGGTGCCAGCGCCAGTGGGGGCTTCAGCACCAGCACCAACTTGCCCACCACTCTCACTTTCGGGCTCTTTGCTGGCCTTGGCGGAGCTGGTGCCAGCTCCAGCAGCAGCTCTGGTGCCTGTGGTTTCTCCTACAAGTGAGCTTCAGGTATCTGCTGTGGTGGCAGTGGTGGCAGTGGCGGTGGGGTTGGGGGGTGTCACAGGAATGGGGCGGGGATCTGAAGCTGGGAGTGGAAAATAATATGGAAAATGTGCAGGCACACTATTTTTGGCATTTTATTCTTTCCTGTTTGGTGGATCTCAATCGACTCTTTGATTTTTCTTTTACTTGTGTTTGCAGATATTGCTAATCGCAGCAGGCTTTCTCCTCAAGCCAGGGTGCACCCTCAGAAATCTACTCGACACAGCACTCTAGGCAGCCACTATCAATCAACTGAAGCTTACACTCTACATTAAATCTTACTTGCCATTTCTGAGTTTATTGCTTTTTTTTTGGTGGGCTGTTCTGTGTTGGTATCACATTTTAAAAGGAATTGGGAAAGCTTCCATCTCAGTCTATGCTCAGATGAGGTGACATTGTTGGCTTCCTGGGAGCAAGATTACTATGTCTCTCTAGGGTAGTCTAGGCTTCATCCCTAGCCTACAGGGCAGGGAGGCCTTCTGTGAGGTGGAGGTTGTAGGTACAGCCAGCACTCTTGGAAGAAGAGGCCTGAGAGGGGCAAGTCTGGAGCAGAAAGCAGAGGAACAAGGGAACACTTTCTTGGGAAAGAAGAGTGGGGCTTAGCAGGGGAGGAGCCAGCAGAGAGGGAGGAGTTAATACTGACTCATGAAGCCCCAGCCCCTTGGGAAGTGAGAGGGTGATAAAGGCCTGGGAGAAGGCACTGTCCTGACAGGACTTAGGGGGCTATGAAAGAAAGTCAAGCAGTGAGGAGGCCCAACTAGAGCAATGAGCATGCTGAAGTGCTCAGTAATCCAGGTATCGCAATCAAGAAGATCAGTATTGGTTTACTCCAAAGTTTGGGTTCTGCCATTGGATTTAGAATAAGGACACAGGACCAAAGGCAGTGAATGTAAGTCTGCATCTTTCTTACTGTGTCTCAGGTTCCTGACATACAGTAGGTATATACAGTGGTGGGAGAGATGAACCATGAGACCTGGGCAGCCTTGGAGAAGGATAAGGAATGTGTGACATAGATTGCGGAATAGTATGGGGGTATGTGGATAGGAGTCTGAAATCTGTGAGCAGGGATGCGACGTTAAGTAAACATCCTGAGTGGTTGAAGTGTTTCAGGTATCTGGGGAGGAGTGCTGAGAAAAGTGGAAGGCTGAAGTGGGGATTAGTCAGTGGGGTAACTCTAAGAAGAGAGCTCTGGGTGATAGTGAGGTCCAAGAAGTGGGGATGGAAGGGCAGAGAAGATGGTTTCTGCAGAGGAGAGGTCAATGGCTCGGGAGGCCAGGGTATTGGTTGGGTTATCCAAATGGACTGTCAAATCACCTGCATGGTGGCTGGAATTGGTGTAGAGACACCCCTGTGAGCCAGGCACCAAAGTCCCCCCCTGTGATTGAAGGTGGTGTTCTTCCAGAAGTACCCTGCCCACTAAGGGACAACGTCTTCAGGCTGTCAGAGATCCCTTTGTGGGAGGTGCTGCCCTGGACTTCTCTCTCCACAGAGCCTTTACCACCTTTAATCCCTACATTACCAGGCTGCTGACCACTGGGCCAGCCTTGTGGACAATGAGGCCCTTGTAATGGCCACCTCTTCCCTCCCGTAGACTCTAACAATGAAGGAAAAATGTTTATTGCTTAGGAAATAAGATTTTTTAAAAAGCTCCAATGAGGGTGGGATAGCTCCTTGCCTGTGGCCATCATTAAGACCTGTTTGCTCTTCTGAGGGTCTCCCTTGGAAGTAGAGATTCTTCTGTTGAGGACCAGGAGGTTGGGTAGTACCTAGGACAGGTAGACAAGGTCAGAAATAGCTTTAGCTTCCTTGGAAGGCCTCCTGGTAGATATTGGGCCCAACATTATCTCAGGTTCCCAGATGATATGCATCTAAAAACAGAGGGGATGGGGGATAACGTAGGGTGGGGAGGAACTCAGACACTGTGATTCTAATAGTTTTCAAAGTGCTTGGTAGAGGTAAGGGTGAATCATAGTCATAAAGAATTCTACCCTTCCCAATTATGTTCCCTCCACAAGCCACTGGGCTTGCACGGATCCTTACCTCTTGTTCCTTCCCAAAAAGCCTAGCATTTGATGGGACAAGGGGTTGGCTCATCTTCACATCTCACTTCCCAAGTGTCTGGCCTTGAAGGCATGTAGGATGGAGAGAAAGAATAAGTCTGGTCCCTGGTAATTGGGGGATTGTTGGAGTAGGGAAGAAGTTGTAGGAGAAATGGGGAAAGACCATGTTTTTTGCCACCTATATCAGCCTGTGCTCTGGAGTTTAGCTTAGTTGGGAGAGTGCTGCTCCACACCCTCTAAGGACCCGAGTTTGATCCTCAGCACCACAAAAATGGGAGAAGGATGTGGCAATCCACTCCTGAAGCAATCCCCAATCAGGCCTTGAAAACTCTATGAGGGTCACTATAAGTTGGACCCAACTCTATGACACCTAACAACAACAACACATCAGCCTGGATACCATTACTGTAAGAGTAGACTCCCACAATTTCCAGTACTTCCTTTATCAGAATTAAATTCTAAATAATTCTGAATTGTATCATTTGTCTCCCCTTTGACTAAGAGTAGACAGAGCCCATTGAGCAGTTTCTTCACCTATTTATGACCCACTAAGAAGTCTTGGGCTGGGATTTAGCTCAGTTGGTAGAGTGCCACTGTGAAGTTTCTGAGGTCCAGGTTTGATTCCCAGCACCACAAAAATGGGAGAAGGACATGGCAATCCACTCCCAAGGCAAGCCTAAAACAATCAGCCGCTGAAAACCCTATGAGGCTCACTATGAATTGGACATAACTCGATGGCACCTAACAACAAGACGTCTTTAGACATTTTTGTCCCAATTGTCCTCCCTGTGAAATATGATATCCACAAGTATACTTTAATTTGCTTGTTGTTGTTAGATGCTGTCACGTCAGTGACCCTGTGTACAACAGAATGAAACACTCCCCGATACTGCTCCAGGCATAATTCTTTTTAAGTTTAAGTCCATTGCTGCAGCCACTGTGTCAATCCATCTAGTTGAGGGTCTTCCTTTTTTTAGCTGACCTACCACTCTCCCAAACATGATGTCCTTCTCCAAGGATTGGTCCTTCCTGATGACATTCTAAAATATGTAAGATGCAGTCTAGCCATCCTTGCTTCCAAGGAGCACTCTGGTTGCACATCTACTAGAATGGATCTTTTGGTTCTTTTCGTAGTCCATGGTATGTTCAATATTCGTCTCTAGCATCATAATTCAAAAGCATTAATTCTCTCTTATCTCCCTTATTCACTGCCCAGCTTTCACAAGCATGTGATACAACTGAAAGTACCATGGCATGAGTCAGGTGTACCTTTGTTTTCAATGTGGCATCTACATTTCAACACTTTTGAGAGGTCTTTTGCAACAGATTTTCCCAGTGCAATGCATCTTTTGATTTGTTGACTGATGCTTCCACAGGTGTTGATTATAGAATCAAGTAAACCAAAATCTTGGACAACCTCAATCTTTTCTCCATTTATCATGTGAAGTTGCTTACTAGGCCAGTTGTAAGGATTTTTGTTTTGTTGAGGTGCAATCCATACTGAAGGCTGTGTTCTTTGATCTTCATCAGTAAATGTTTCAAATCTTCTTTACCTTCAGCAAAGCAGAGTTGCATCATCTGCATAATGCTTGTTAATGAATCTTCCTCCAGTCCTGATGCCACATTCTTCTTCATAAAGTCCAGCTTCTCAAATATTTGCTCAGCATAGAGATTGAAGAGGTACTGGAATATCTGTGTTATTTATGCTTTGCATATAAAAAGAATAAACATAAATATTTTTAAAACTTTTTATTAGTAATTTTTAATGTATAGCTTAATGGGTCTCATTATGACATTTCCATACATACAATTCATTGTGCATTACTCATGTTAACTTTGTCATTATCCTCTCATGACCCTCCTCCCCCATCACTTCCTTCTCTACCAATGGTCTCCTTTTAAGCATAAATCTTTTTATTTAACATTGGGTTAATAATGACTAAATAAAATGTTTTAAGTTAAAAGGTAAATCCGTGTTGAGCCCATGCATAACAACCATCCCTTGCACTGTGGTAATTTCATTTGTTGGACCACTGAACAAGCACTGGGGTGTCTGGAGAGTGGTTGACAGAATCGTGCGGTCTGGGCCATCATGGTCCTTTTGGTCAACATTCACCGGGACAAAAATTTTCCCATACAGCCCATGGTGAGAGGTCTGTTCACTTACTTCTCAGTGTATGTGAAGGCAAAGCAATTAGAGCTGCGCTTTGCACATAATAGCTGCTAAGGATTTTAATGTGTTAGTTATTGTTATCACTATTCAGTTCTCTAGTCTTGTTTCTTCCTGGTCTCTGACCTCCTGGCCTGACTTAATCTACACTTATCAGTGCCCCTGGTGAGATTGCTTTCAGGACAAAGTGATCCACTAGTTGCCTCTCCCCTAGGAAGATATCCTATCCCTACTTCCTATCAGGGTCACACCTGAGTGGGGTTGTGGCACCCAAGATCAACTTCCAGCTAGTCCTGCTCATCATGTGGTATCATCATGAAAGGTGTTACAGGGAGGGTGAGTCTCCTGTAATTCACACTTGCCTTCAGGACCTACTCCAACCTGATCACTTATAGCCTACTGCCCTTTGCTGAGAGAGCATTGTCATTGCCCACCGAAGTTATGGTTTGGTGCATCAGACAGAACAAGACCAGGGTGGGGGGCTCAGGTTGCATGGTCACTTGGGGTCCCATTGTGAAGCATCCAGCCACTACCAGGACCCAGTAATTTAACTGTTGAACTCATTTTCAGGTAGAGAACATGACTTTTTCTCCAAAACACTAGAAGCCTGTGCTTTGATTCTCCAGTTGGAGCTGGTTAGCAGCCTCCTTATAGCATCCCAATCTGTCAGACACTCACTCAGCTCATTCAGACATGTATTTGTTTATTCAGCCAAAATGTACTAGTAATAACAGTGTTCATGGTCCTGTGCTGGGTGTTGGGATGTTCTTGTTCTCAAGACAGGGGCAGTCCAGGGACAGAAAAAAGGACTGTGGGAGCTCAGAGGAGCAGGGGATCTGCTCTTCTTCTGTGAATGGATGTGTTCCTAATCACTGAGGGTGTGTGCTAGGAAGATCTGCACAAATGCACACAGGGGCACATTTAAATCCACCAGTGCAGGCATTTTGTGCACACATTTAATGAGAGATGTGGGACACTAGTCAGTGTGCATGGGCAGAAGGAGTCCTTGCCTGAGAAGGAAGAAGCGTGGCCTAATGCCACCAGCACCCTTACAGGGTCCCAGTGTGCCCTCGACACGTCCCTGCCCCTCTCTGTCTTGTGTTCTGCCTGCAAGATGCGAGCAGTGTCTGCTCACCCAGCCTGGTCTCTGGGCATCCATCAATGGTGCATGGGGAGCATCCAGACAGTGCCCTGGTAAACAGTAGGTGCTGCAGGAGTGAGAGCTACAGGGCTGGGGTGAGAGTGGATGGGAAGCACTTTTAAATCAGGCCTGGTGCACTGTGCCAATGAGTGTGAAGACTGGGGCCTGGCATGTACACGCACATACACACGTTTGTGTGTGGAGGAGGGGCTTCTGTGAACATGGCCACATGTCCAACTCCAGTCAAAAGACTCCAGGCTGCAGGTGGCGCCAGGGGCCAGGGTGACACTTCCAGTGGCCTCTGCTCTGCCCTGGGGAGCAGGAGAGGTGGAAGTCAGATCAGAGTGGGCTCCTCCAGGGGGGGCGGCCATGCTGCAGGGAACAGAAGGGAGCCTTGAGGGCAGAGCTTCTGGGGCAGCGCAGAGCCTGGGACACCTCCCGCCTCTCCAGGGGGTGCTAGGCCAGGCAGGATGGCCTGGTTTTCAGTCTTGGCTTGGTCTAGTACCAGTTCCAGGACCTGGCAACACTCTCTGCTCCTCTCTGGGCCTCAGCTTCTATATCCACAAACCAGTGATACAGCTGTGGTGAGCATTAAATGAGGCCACACATGTGGGAGTGCAGGGTACCATGACTGCACACAGGTGTCCAATAAATGACGATAATGGCATGAAATCCCACTGCACTTCACTTCCTGATGTCCCACTCCCAAGCAATCCTCTAGCAAGCAATAGCTGTGCTAACAGGCCCAGGCACAGGGCCAACTGCTGGGAAATGGATGTCTTTATGCACCCAGAATGCGCAGGTCACTATGCCTGGCTAGGGGCAGACTCACACCCTGAGAAAGTCAGAGATGGGCCAGAATGGGGCAAGAAAGAGAGACGGACTCAGGGCTCGGTGAACTGGCTGGGAGGAGGAGCTGATGGGGACGGATTCCTGGAGGCCCAGATCTTGGAGCAAGAGCTGGGCCTTGGAAGGGAGGGGCCAGGAAGAGGAAAAAGGGGCACAGACAAGTGGGGACAGTGTGATTCCTGCCGTGGGTTTAGGGTGATATCAGCCCTGAGTCAGGGAGCAGAGGGATTTGGGGGGCCTCTCAAGGCAGTCATCCATTCCCCTAATGGTCACCAGCTGACAGGGACAGAGGAGGGCAGCAGGGCGGGCATGAGCAGAGGCACAGAGTCATGAGCATGGTGAGGGGACCCATCGGGTAGGGGTGAAGGATGGTCACTGGGAGGAGGCTGGAGAAGCAGCCAGAGCTGGGCAAGCCTGGAGGAGGAGGACGCAGCCACTAGACTTGCAGGGGCAGCTGACGTATTGGGGATGTTCAGTGGCTACGTCAAGGCTGTGTGGCTGACAGAGAGGAGGCAGGTAATGATTTTGCTCAGGGTATCAGTCCTTGTGAGCTCCCTTGACATTGCCCACCTCTGAATATTATGTCCTCATTAATTGATCTGCACTTTTCTCATTGAGTGTGCCATCTACCTTTAGATAGCATTGCAATGCCCAGTGAGTAGGAAAAGGGATTAGTAAATGTGTGAGTGGAGGAAGGATCAGGTAAAGGAAATGTGAGTAGATGCATAAATGGGTGAGCAGACATGTGGGAATGAGGGAATGACTGAATGAGCTCATGTGTGAATCTTTACTTGGTTATTCTTCTAGGCAAAATAGAAACATATTAGACATGTACTGCTTACCCAGAATCCCATGGCTAAATCACACTCACTACCAGATCTGCTTTGGGCAAAGGACCCAGCAACCCATTCCCAAAAATACAACCATCACCCCTTGAAAACCCTATGAATAGCAGAGAACCAATGAAATAGTGTTTCGACTACTGTATGTAGGGTAGCTATGAGTCAGATACTGACTCAACGGAACTTAAAAACAACAAGAACAACCAGACCTTCAAGAAACACAGATGCCTTGACTTCACCCTCACTAGGTTGACATAGGGCACAATAATCTACAAGTCTAACCAGTGTTGGGTGAACGTGGAGCGCAGCCAGGCTGCAGACACCCTGAGCCAGCCTACACGCCTCCTCTGAGAGCCCAGCGGACAGACCCAGGGAAAGGGCCCAGTCAGGTGGCCATTTTCACAGAGCTATTTAGCACTGGAGGACCAGGCTGATTTGACCCTGCTGACCCAGACAGGCAGCATGGTAGACATAGTGGAGAGAGACAGACACACGGACCCAATTCAGATCCCAGTTCATCACTCCAGGAATGTGGGGGCCTCAGAGCACATCAGCCTATGGCTGTGCTTCTCCTTTCCCACCTATAAAATGGGGGAGATGACACCTAGGGCCCAGGATCATCGTGAGAAGTTTTGGTTTTGCAGTGCTGGGCATCAAACTCCTAGGCTTGCTGATGCTAGGTGAGCCCTGTACCACTGAGACACAGCCCCAGCCCCACCAAGAGGATCTGAGCACACTCCGCTGTCGCCATTGTTTAGTGCAGAGTAGGGAATGTTGCGTGATGCCTGGAGCAGTTTGCATTATTTGGCCCTCTCAGAGACCCAGGTGTGGTTCCAAATGCTTCCCATCTGCTCTGATTGAGTCCCTGCAAACACTGCCTGGGAACCAACCCCTGTGCGACAGAGCAGGAGAAAGAGGCTGAGAGAAAGGGAAGAACTGGTGCAGGGACACAGGGCAGCAGCAGGGACCTGGGCCCCCAGGCCATGTGAGTCTTGCAAGCTGCACTCTTGAGCCCGAAGCTATAAATGGCAGCTCCCTCCCCCTTCGCCTTAAAGGTTAAAACAGAGGGTAGAAGCAATCCTGTGGGGATAAAACCAAACAAAGAGTTCTGGAAGGAAGGAAGCTCAGGGAATGTATGTGAGCAGGCGCCTCAGAGTATAGGGGCCCTGTTGGCCCCTAAGCTTCCTCGCAGCTGTAGCAGGAAGGAGGGGGAGCAGAATTCCCAAGTCTCCATGTTCTGGCAAAAAGGAGGCAGAGAGACATTTCTAAATGGACACTTGTCTTGGACTAAAATTCCAGAGGAGTTGATCTTGTGGCCAGCTCGGCAAACATCCGGGACCAGAAAGTCATCAGTAATTTCATGAGATGAGAAGGCTTGTCCGCACACGTGATGCTGGGAGGCAGAGGCGAGGGGAAGCACACACATGGAAACCTATCCCAGAGGGGAGCCGTGCCGGACAGCTGTTTCCCACAGCAGGGAGGGGGTGGGTGCAGACCCGGGCCCTTCTGTGCGTCTGCCTCTGTGCCACCACACAGGACACTGGCTGTCTGCAGGGAGACCCGGGCTCTGGGTGGACACTGGGATGGGAGGGTCGTCCAGAGACGGGGCCCGGGCTGGGTGGGGTGTGAGGCAGGGTGAGGTTGTGAGGACAGATGGACAGTGTTGGAGCTGAGGGCAGGGCTGGGTCTGGGAGGCAGGGTGAGAGGGAGGGCTCAGAGCAGGAGGCGGATTTGGGGCAGTGGCAGGGCGCAGTCAGGTTGGACTTCTCACGAGGCCAGAACTCGCCCCCTTTGCTGTCCCTACCTGTGGCTTTTCTGTCTGCTGAGCCCTCCATGCCTCCCTCCCCCATGCCTCCCACCCTCCACCACCCCCACAGGTGAGGCTGCCTCGCCCCCATCCACCATGATTGAGCGCGGAGAGACCTGTGTCCGAATCACCTTCTCCCCGACATTGCAAGACCAGTCTGCCTTCTCCAGCTCAGGCATCCGGGCCGACTTCGTGGTGCAGTACGATGTGGTCATGGAGGACGTCATTGGAGATGTGCAGGTGGGGCCCGGCGAGGGCAGGAGAACGGGCTTCACACTGGGGCAGGCTGGGCAATGCTCGGGCCATTCAGGTCGCCCATCCGAGTCTCCATGGGCTGAGGCAGAGCAAAAATCAGGGTAGGATGATTACAAAGCCACGCGGCTCTATGCTCAGGGACACGCGTGCATGGCCCACTCAGCTGGAGACCTGGAACTGTGGGAGTTGAATAAGGGTCTAACTCAGGCGTGTCCAAACTTTGCCTTCCCTGGGCCACATGACGGAATGACGAATTGTCTTGGGCCACACATAAATTATACAGTATATTTAGTGCATATACGTCACAAAGGGGAATCACAAAGAAAACAAATGCTGAAACACCCGATGTTAAAACGTGTCATTGGGCTGCGTTCTTAGCCACGTGTGGCTCACAGGCCAGAGGTTGGACGTGCCTGGTCACAATGGACGCGCCTAATCGACTCAAGTCCTAGGCCTTCTGAAGGAGCCCTTTTCCAAAGAGAGCCATAGGAGAATAATTGGTCTCACATGCTTCGTCCAGCCCTGTTACTCCCATGTTGTCTTGGGCTTTCTTGCTGCGTCTCATGCTCTGCAACCTCCCTGGGCTTGGGTTGAGCCACCTGACTAAGCCGCGCCCAGTTCACCTGTGAAAACAAACACTTCAGAGCCAGGGAAGCGTCCTCGTGGTCCACGGGGCATGGCAGCACTGGCCCACACAGACCGTTGACTTGAGGACAAGGATGGCAGCGGCCTGACAAGCCTGCTGCGGCCTGTATTTCCCCAGCTCTCCTCGTCCAGGTGCACAAACGAAGCCCTGAGGGCCCACACCACACACAGCACAACACAGCACCGCAGAACACAGCACAGCACAGCACAGCACAGCACACTATACCAAACCATACTACGTCACACCACATCACACAGCACCACACACCACACTACACTACACCACACCACATCACACATTAGACCACACAGCACAGCACAGCACAGCACACCAAACCACATCACACCACACAACACAGCACTGCACACTACACTACACCACACCACACCACACCACATCACACCACACAGCACACCACACCACACAGCACACCACAGCACACCACA
>VMDO01019698.1:5290-39213 GCA_007922755.1 Pedetes capensis
TAGCCCTGTGGCATCCGATCCCATCAGATCTCAGAAGCTAAGCAGGGTCGGGCCTGGTTAGTACCTGGATGGGAGACCGCCTGGGAACACCAGAAGCTGTAGGCTTGGGAGAAGGACCTGGCAACCCCCTCCCAAAAATCAATCTGCCATTGAAAACCCTATGAACAGCAGAGAAGCACTGACAATAGTGTTTCCCCTGCTGTACAGAGGGTCACTATGAGTCGGATACCGACTCGACGGCACCTAACAACAACAACAACAACAACTGTTTAGGAAGTTACCTGTGGGAAGGAGTTGGTAGGGATAGCAATGAGTGGGTTTATGAGATGGAGTTTGAATATAGTATAGGTATTTATAGCAGAGAGCTGAATGTCAGATAGATAGGTGGGTGGGATTTAGGGGAAAGAACAAAATTCAATAGGGATACTGAAGAAGAGAAAGCAAAAGTGGGAGTATTGGAGAATGAATGAGTAAAGCGGAGGCCAAATTATAAACCTACTTGTTTCTTATATATAAATATAGGCTTACAGAAATTGCAAGAGGTATAGCAAATACAAGGATGAACGACTTCCTATTTTTGTTTTGACAAATAATTTTGGGAAGTATTGATAGGATTATTATCAATTAACTGGGGTAACCTAAAAAGAATAATGGCTAAAAAATTTTAACTAGTGAGAAGGATGAAGAAAGGAAGGTAACAAAGTCTTAAGAAGGAAAGGAAGAGAAAAAGAAATGAAAAGTAAAAAGAGAACAGAATAAAACCAACACAAGAACAAAACAAAAAGCAAAAGAGATAGAATAAGCAATCATATAAAAGAAAACAAAAACAAAAACCAGCACTGATTGGATTTCTTTAAGTGTTTGTCACCTAGTACCTTGTGAGTCCTGCCTACTCTGTGGATTTTGCTGAATGGTAGATTCAGTGTTTGTACCCCACTCCAATTCCAGATATGTTCATAGAGTGAGCATGTACCCCTGTTCCCTCCATACAACTGTGAGGCCATCTATCCCAAGAACTGATGTTATCCCCTGTCTTTCATTCCCTTTTCTCGTACTACTTGTTGTCTAATACCTGACACTGTTGTTGTTGTTACATGTCATTGAGTCAGATCTGACTCATTGCAATCCTAAGTACAGCAAAATGAAATACTACCCAACACTGTACCATGGAAATAGTCTTTTGAATGTTTGAGCCCATTGTTGCAGACATTATGTTTCTTCTCATTTTGAGTCATGCCACATCAGCAAAAGGAGGTCCCAGGGGTTTTACTTCATTCCCTTCCTTAAGATTGACACTATTCTGGGGAGGCAACACTTTCCCAGTCTCTCTTAAATGCCTTCCAGCCTGCATGGCTCATTTTCCAGCAGTATATTTGGTAGTGCTTCTCTGCTATTCATAGGGTTCTCAATGGCTACTTGTTTTGGGAATGGGCTGCCAAGTCCTTCTCCCTAGTCTGTTTTAGTCCAGAAGCTCAGTTAAAACCTGTCTACCATGAGTGGCCCTGCTGGTATCTGAAATAGTGGTGGCATAGGTTATAATGGTAAATAGTTGCAATTAGTGGAGTTTTAAATACAATTTTACTGTGGAAGGATTATGTTCAAATGGTTGCCGAGTTGGGGTCATCTTTTTCAGGAATACCTATAGAAACTTATGAAAGAATTTCATTTGAAAAGATGAGAAAGAAAGTTGGATGCCAGAGGCCCTTTTGAAAATGAACAGCAGAAAATTTAGAACTATTGAAGAATGTTTTGGACAAAATTTTGTCTTTCTTAGTGGATAAATCAATGAAGTTTGGTGTTCTGTAAAAAAAAATTATGTAAAGTTCAGTAGTTTTAGTGAAATATAGATTGCATTGATTGCTCCTGATTTTATGCCTTACTCTGTAGAGAGAAAAAGCAAGCATACGGCATGCAATGCAAAACTTTCATTTAGTGAGTATAAACTATTTTAAAGTTTTCTTGCTTTGCTGTGGATTTGAGGGTGCTTCAGAAATATATTGTATATTAAAAGTGACAAATTAATAATTATAAGTGGGGTTCAGAAGAATGAACCTGAGTGACTGGGCATCATTACTCAGAGGCAAGTATGTGAAAATTTTGACAGTTTCTTGTTTCTTTGGCCTTAATGACAAAGGATAAAGTTTCACATGTTGAGTAGGTACTTAATATTGCATATATTCTACTCAAATTTGAAAATATGTCTTGATTCTCTCAGTCTTTTTTTACAAAAAATTTTTAAATCATATTTCAGCCTCATTCTATCTCAGACTTACTTGGGGACAGAAAAAGTGAGTGCTTTGGGTTGACTTTTTTAATGTTCAAGGCTCACAGTGTCATGCATAATATGGACTGCAATACTTCTACAAATTCATGATAGCTTCTATTTTACAGGGATTAAAATTTTTAATGATCAGTTCATCTTCCTATTTTTTGCTTTTTAACAGATGCTGTCTTTTTATTTACTCAACTGCTTCTTTGGTTTGAATTATGTCTTCTTAAAGTTGCTCACAGTAACCTAGATCATTTCAGCTAAGATTTTCTAAGAAATTTTTTTAAAACCCAAAACACAAATGGTAATATTAATTATAATCACTTATTAGCTAATATGGCCTATAGCTATATCACTCTGGTGTCTGATCCCATCAGATCTAAGAAGCTAAGCAGGGTCGGGCCTGGTTAGTACTTGCATGGGAGACCACCTGGGAACACTAATGCTTGGGAGAAAGACCTGGCAACCCACTCCCAAAAAATAACCAGCCATTGAAAACCTTATGAATGAATACCAGAGAAACATTAACAATACTGTTTTACCTGTTGTACTATGAGTTGGGCACTCGTTATGAGTTGGGCACTGACTTGACAGCACTTAAAAACTTTAGCTAACCAAAGACTTAAAGGCAGCCTTGAAAATTATTTACAAAGATCACTATACCTGTTTGCAAAGATAAGCTACAATGATGAAATATTTACATCAAAGAAAGCATTTTAAAATGTATTTTGTAAACATATACCAAATAAACATTAAATATGAAAAGTAATATACTACAAAATGCTTGGTATAGACTAAGTACCCCATAAGTAATAAGATTTCTTATCTATGGAACACTTAACTATTATTTGCCAAGTACTTTATATGCATTCTCTCATTTAATTCATCATCACATCCTTGTAAGGTTAGTGGTATCATTTTCCTTATACTATAGATGAAGAAACTTAAGACTCAAAGAACTTGTGTCACTTGCCCAAGTTCACAAAGCTGGTAAATGATAGCTGAGACTCTGGCCCAGGAAGCCATACCACAGTGATCATTCCTATGACTCTTGCTGTATGACATCTTCCCTTCTCCCCTGATTATCCCCCCAAATAATGAATAAAATATTGATGCCAGTGGTGACGTGTACAGTTTACCTGAAATTGACTTCTGAGGAATGTGGTCATTGTGAAATAAAAATTTAAATATCAATGTCTCTAGTTTTAGTAAACCCACATTCTAACACACACTTTTACTGCCTATCATGAGGGCAGTCATGAATATGAAGTGGATGAAATGAGATGTATCAGTGTAGGTTCCACCATAGGCATTAGCAAGCGTTTGAGCTAGCAGGTTCCACCTCGATTCTGGCTCTTGCTGTTGCTAGGTGGTAACAGCTGTGTGAGGCTTCTGGGTCTTGTGGCTGCTGGAACATTTAAACAGTGACAATGGCACCAACATCTTCCAGTTAGTTATCACCCTTTCCTTGGCACTATTCTGGGAGACTGGCCACAGGAAAATTGGGGACATTGGAATCACTGCTTGCCTTTCTGTTTTCCCAAGTGGAGTTTCCCAGTGGTCCCATCTTCTTTGCCTCATTCTCTCCATTATATCAGCACTCTATTTGCCCCCTTCCCCACCACCACTCCATACACAGCAGAAGATAAAAACTTTAGCCTGCTACTCTTTGAGGGAGAGGAGAGAAACCAAAAGACAATCTTGTAATACTCAAATTTGCTTTGGAGGTTGAGGATGTTAGTGGCTTTTTGTTATCCCTTTGAAAATTAGGAAACAAATGAACAAATTTGTATTCTTTTAAATAAAAATATTGAATTTGAAATAATCATGATATTCATGAATACTTACATTTCCCTTACAGTCTTAACATGTTTAAAAACTTTGACAGCTCTTAATTTATATTACCATTATACATTGTTAACTGGTTCACTCAAGTAGGAGAGGAGAAAAGCTTGCTGTCTTGGAGAATGTTCTTTCCATTTCTGTGTAACCCACATTTAACTGCTAAAATATTAATTATATTTGCAGTGAGGCAAACAGAAAGTGTTAGAACGGCAGTCAAATCTCATGTATTAGGGATAAGCTGGTGGCCTTTGAGAGTACAGAGAATGCACAATTATGTTATCATTGCATATTATTTTTCATTAATGTCTTTGAGGCAGCTCTAAATGCAGAGCAGCTGATTTTAGCTTCTTTAAACTTTGCTCCCCAACCCTTGCTGTTGACCCCTGCCTCGGGTCATAAAGTATTTCACTGCCAATTAGTACAAAAGTATTTTAACTGGCAATTCCAATGGGGCAGCTCAATTTCAGGGGTTCTCAATGATATCTCTTAAAACATAATAGCACAATAGTCATATGCCCATAACTGAGGAAACAATGGAAATTCAAATAGTTATCCATCAGCTTGTTTTGTATATGTGACTGGATTCCCAAGGAAATCCATCCCAATTTAAGGTGGGGTGATAAGTAGCTTTACATATGTATGTGAAGTCTGTGAAAGCATTCAAATGCATTTATGAAATTAACCATGACAGTCACCCCAGCTGAATAATGCCAATTTGGTAAATGTTAAATCTTATAATTATTATATATTTACAATTTAAATGTTGGATAACAGACTCTCACCATCAGCATTTCCTGAAATGACATTTAGAACTATTTTCTCACGGTGCTTTTTTTTTTTTTTTTTTTTTTTCAGGACATTGTTTCTTACTGCTTTTTGCCACTAGATGGAAGAAGCATGTTAACAAAGTGATATTTTTGGTGCTTCATTCAACTCTACCTAACAACCACAAAACTGTGTTTAAAATAAGGATAGTCTCAGCATTCCTTTATTCATCTATTTTTTTACAGCAATGTTTCTTTTCCCTATGAATACTGGATCTAAGAACAGTATTTTTCTAGAGATTAATTTTCTTTTTATTGCTTTGAAGAATTAGAAATTTTGAAACAAAACAAAAAAGAAGATAATTGTCAGCTGGAAGAGAAGTCATAAGAATTATATAAAGATATTGGTAACAAGTATGCCAAAAAGTAATTCTTACCATATATTATTGTTCAAGGAAGTACTCACTCAAATAAACATGAAACCACATTCATTCAATTCTTTCATGCCACAAAGGTGTACTGAACATTTGGCACATTGAAGATATCATAGGAAGTGCTATGAAACATACAAGGGATGCCCTGGGCACCACTCCTGTTTACAACATACTTCATTCTAAACAAGAGCTAAGCAAGAATAAATGTATTCCTACATACTTTCAGAATAAAAACAGGTAAATATCAGAAATACAGATGCATTGTTTGGATGTGCATGGTGGGTGGGGTGGGTACTTGGAACTATCATTTTCATCTGAAAATAGCAGGGATAGCATCATGAAGAAACTGGAATTAAAATGGATTCTTGAAGCAAGAGGAGCAGAGAACGGTATTCTAGTGATAGAGCAGGATGAACAAAGGCACAGATACAGGAAATGGCAATGAAAAATGTTGAAAGATGAGAGGTCAGTATGATTTTAAAAGCAATTTAAAAGTTTTCAAAGAGAAGACATTGCTAGTCTGAATCTTTTAAACAGATAGATATAGGAAGAAGCCTCACAAGCTAAAGTACCATGTAGAAGTAAAAACATTCCAGAAAAAAAAAAAGAAGCTTCAAGTTGGAAATAGAAGAAAACCCAAGATGAAATACAAATTCTTGCAGCCATCTGATGCCAGTGTTCTGTCAGATGAAGGTTTACTGTGCATGTGGGTCTGGAAATTGGTGGGCAGATTCCACAGGGAATTATAGGTTCTGACTTACAAAGGCAGCTTCCTGTGGCCTCTATTTTCCATCATTGCTTTCATGCATGTTAAAAGGGAGAATAAGGTGGTAAACTGTCATTTAACTCCAAGGAACTGATATTTAACCTTTAAGATAACACTTAGTACCACCTACCTTCTTAAAAAGAACTCTGTTCCAGCCACTGAAGGTGATGAGCCTGAACCCTGATATTATGAGTGGCTATAAAATTATCCAGCTTTAAAATCCAACCACAGAATTTGATTTTATGACCTCCTGTGGAACTGTAGGTACAGGTTAACTAAAGGTTATGAAGTAATATTTTCTTTTTATAGTTCTGAATTCACTGCCTTGTAATTTCAGAGATAACCTTGTTCTATAGTGGGACAAGCTTTATAGTGATATAATTTTGTATAACTCAATGAGGATCTTATAACTATTTCTTTCTCAATTCAGATTTATATTATCTTAATGTTACACCCAGTAGTCTACGTAGTCAGAGAAACTTCTCTAGTAACAAACTATAGAAATGATCCCTGAAAGTAGGAAGACTCACTAACAACTTCCATTATGCAGATGACACAATTCTCCTTGCTGAAAGTGAAGAAAATTTGAAACCTGTAGTGAAGATCAAAGAACATAGCCTTCAGTATAGATTGTGACTCAACATCAACAAAACAAAAACCCTTACAACTAGGTCACTATGCAACTTCACAATAAATGGAGAAAAGATTGAGGTTGTCCATGATTTTGCTTTAATTGGTTCTACAATCAACACCCGAGGAACAATAGTCAAGAAATCAAAATACGCATTGCTTTGGGAAAAACTGTGTGGCAGAATATCACTTTAGAGTATTGAAAACTAAAGATGTCACATTGAAGATGAAGGTGCGCCTGACTTATGCCATGGTATTTTGTCTCATTGTATGGTTGTGAAAGCTGGAAATTGAACAAGGGAGGCAGGAGAAGAATTGATGCTTTTGAATTATGGTGCTGGAGACAATTATTGAATATACCATGGACTGCCAAAAGAACCAGCAGATGTGCAACCAGAGTGCTTAGAAGCAAGGATGGCTAGACTGCATCTTATGTATTTTGGACATGTAGTCAGGAGGGACCATTCCCTGGAGAAGGACATCATGTCTGGGAGAGTGGTGAGTCAACAACAACAACAACAAAAACCCCTCAACTAGATGGATTGACATGGTGTCTTCAATAATAGGCTTAAATATAAATAAGATTGTGTGTCTGGCACAGAATTGGGGAGTGTTTTGTTCTGTTGTACATAGGGTTGCTATGAGTTGGACTGGACTCAGTGGCACCTAACAACTACAATGTTGGGCTCAACTTGAAGGCACCTAACAACAACAGCAATGTTATTGCACGTATCTAGTTCATCACTATTTTAATTGCTAGAAATAAAAATAGGAGACTTTATATAATTTTATTAATTAGAAAGATTTTTTGATACCTTATATAATTTTAAGCTTCATTTTCCTCTTGTATTTTATAACTTTCGTATAAGATAGAGTTAAAACTCAAAGTTAAATATTATTTTGCATCCTAACAGATAAAAATGGTATGCATTAAATCCTATTTAAATTTACTTATGTGTAATACTATGTAGCATTACTAGATTACCTGAAAATATGCTTATATTATATTAATTCAAGTTAATACATTCAGATTACAAACAACCTCACCTTTTTACTCTTCAAAGTAACTTTGTTTGCCTATTTTCTTGAATTCAAAATAATAATCCTAGTGATTTGTATACACCTTTAAAATATGCCATGATATATTCAGTCTCTTCATATGGTTGTGAAAGCTGGACATTGGATAGGAGAGAAAAATGAGGCTTTTGAATTATGATGCTGGAGACAAATATTGAATATATCATGAACTGCCAAAAGAAATAACAGATCTGTCCTAGAACAAGGGCAATCAGAGTGCTCATTGGAAGCAAGGATGGCTAGACTGTGTCTTATATGTTCTGGACATGTTGTTAGGAGGGACCAATCCCTGGAGAAGTATATCATGTTTGGGAGAGTGGTGGGTCAGCAAAAAAAAAAAAAGAGGAAAACCCTCAACTAAATGGATTGACACAGTGTCTGCAACAATAGGTTTAAGCATAAAAAAGATGGTGTGCCTGGCACAGAGTTGGGTAGTGTTTTGTTCTGTTGTACATAGGGTTGCTATGAGTCAGACCAATTTGACAGCGCCTAACAACAAATAGCCTGCAGCCATAGCCCTGTGGCATCCGATCCCGTCAGATCTCGGAAGCTAAGCAGGGTCAGGCCTGGTTAGTACCTGGATGGGAGACCGCCTGGGAACACCAGAAGCTGTAGGCTTGGGAGAAGGACCTGGCAACCCCCTCCCAAAAATCAATCTGCCATTGAAAACCCTATGAACAGCAGAGAAGCATTGACAATAGTGTTTCCCCTGTTGTACAGAGGGTCGCTATGAGTTGGATACTGACTCGACGGCACCTAACAACAACAACAACAACAACAAATAAGAGTGGGGCTGGGATTTAGCTCAGTTGGTAGAGTGCTGTGCTGCAGTCTCTGAGGTCCTGAGTTCGATTCCCAACACCGCAAAAATGAGAGAAGGGCCTGGCAATTCACTCCCAAGGCAATCCCGAAACAGTCAGCCATTGAAAACCCTATGAGGGTCGCTATGAGTCGGACACAACTCGAAGGCACCTAACAACAACAACAAAGAACAAATAAATATTGGACATGTTTAGATGTCATTAAAATTAGTAATTTTATTGTGCTGTCACTTCATATACTTTATAAAACCCAAGCCGATTCTCCTACAAAGATGACACTAGTATGATTTTAAGACTTCCTTGTCCATTTACAATTAAAATATTTTTAAAAATCACAACTTAGATATTAGATATGAAATATATAACTTCAAATGTATTTATCAAAAGGATAAAAATTGGCTACAGTAGTCTACATGAATTACTGACTCTTTTTAGGGCTTTGTGTATATAACCAAGGTAAAGAATTGTTGTGGTTAGGTGCTGTTGAGTAGGGTCTGATTCATAGCTACCCTCTGTACAACAGAATGAAACATTCTCCAACACTGTGCTATGCCTAATACTATGTGAGTGATTCTCTGCTATTCATAGGGTTTTTAATGGCTCATTGCTTCAGGATTGCTTCTGGAGTAGATTGCCACATTCTTCTCCCATCCTTCACCCTGGGCCCCAGAGAGCACAGAGCAGCATTCTACCAACTGAGCTAATCCCCAGCCCCAAGGTAAGAAATAAAGGTATTATTTGGAAAAAGCTGAGGGAAAATTTAAAACTGTTATCAAAGAAATGTTATAGGAAAGAGTTTTAGTATTTACATTGCTTCTGTTAACCCAATACAATACAACTCTTTTTAATTCTGACAGATGCAGGTAGAAAATCTAGAAATAAAATTCTCTAGTTCTGGTGCAATTCAATCCTAACTTTAATGTAGCTTGATTTCCTATTTTTATCATTTGAAAATCATTGGTGATTTCCTACAGTGATGTTTTAAAAAGAAATTTTGTTGTTGGTGTTGTTAGGTGCCGTGGAGTGGGTCTCCAACTCATAGCGATCCTATGTAGAACACGCGAAGCACAGTATTGTCAGTGCTTCTGTGCTATTCATAGGGTTTTCAATGGTGGATTGATTTTTTGGCATGACTTGCTTGGTCCTTCTCCCAAGCCTACAGCACCTGGTATTCCCAGGTGGTCTCCCATCCAAGTACTAACCAAGTCTGATCCTGCTTAGCTTCCAAGATCTGATACCACAGTGCTTCGGCTGCAGGCTAAAAAGAAATAGGTAAAATAAATGAAATTGTACAGCTAAACAAAACATACCCATTAAAAGACCACTCTGTACTTTTTAAATTGACTTTTAGGAATTTATTATTTCTAGTTTAAAGGAATGAAGTTTCATTTTGGCTTTCGGGAGTCACAGCATTTTTTGCCATATAACACTTCTCTGTTACTACTAGTGGGATAATACTCCTCAGGGAAAACCGGATTTAAACAGTAACACCAATAACAGAACTCCACAAAAGCCAACTCATGAGGTCAAATTTTGTACTATGTAGTGCTTTCAATAGAAAGCCAACTTTAAGTACTAGAGAATTTGATCAAATTATAAAGAGATTGACAATTGTATCAGTGATTGAGCATTAGTGTGCCTAGGATTATTTATGTTTATTATTTTTTGTTTCTGTTTTCACATACAAACTTTACATATATGAAGGTTTTTATACAATAAGGAGGTCACTTAAGAATTTTCATAACACCAAAATCAGAACAACTCTGAGATTCCACCTTACTTCAGTAAGAATGGCCAAGATCAATAAAATGAATAACAACAGATGCTGGTGAGGCTGTGGAGGAAAGGGAAACTGTTTACATTGCTGGTGGAGTTATAAATTGGTTCAACCACTCTGGAAATCAATATGAAGTACCTCAGAAAACCAAAACTAAATCTACCATATGACCCAGTTATACTACTATTGGGAATATACCCAAAGGGAGATGAGTCATTGTACCACAGAGACACCTGCATCTCCATGTTCAATGCAGCACTTTTCACAATAGCAAGGATATGAAATCAACCAAAGTGCCCATCAACAGAAGAATGGATAAAAAAAATTATGGTGCATATACACGATGGAATACTACTCAGCAATTCCCCCAAAAAAAGAAAAGGAAAAAGAAAATGTCATTTGCAGCAAAATGGATGGAATTGGAGAAAATTATCTCAAATGAATGAACACAAGCTCAAAAAGAAAAATACCACATGTTCTCACTCATATGTGGGAGCTAAATCAAACTTGAAAGAAGGAAAAAATCCTATACATAAATTGGAAAAATAAAAAGATCAATTAAACTTTGCATAGAAGTGACCATTTAAGGAGTGGAAAGGAGGGAGGGATCTAGCAAAAGGAAGGATGATGGGAGAAACAGGAGGGGGAGGACGGCCAGGGAGGAGCCAGGAAGGAGAGAGAAGTCAACCCCAAAGTAAACAGCACAACTTTAATAGTTCAGGAAGTAATAACAATGATACTGAAGGATGGCAATAATGCAAACAGATGAGATCACTCATGTGATCCTGCTGAGAATGTAAAAAGATAGATCACTATAGAAAAAAGTTTGGGCTTAAATCAAAATCAGGACACATGTATATAGATAAATATTCCCACAAAAAGAACTACAAGTAGAAAAGAGGCCATTGGTGTGGGGTGGGGGGAGATGGAGGAGGAGGGTATGAGAGGGTAATGGTGAAGTTATGTGAACAATGTTCAATGAAATGCACATGCAGAAATGTCACAATGAAATATGTGTGACAATTAAACACATTAAGTTATATATTTAAAATTTCCAATAAGAAAAAAAGGAAAAGGGGAAAAAGAAAATCCTCACCAAGGTACATCATCATAAAATCCCATAATATCAAGAAGGTGACATTTCATGGTCTAAAATTTTGAGAAAAAAATAAAATGTTATTAGCAAAGAAAAAAAATTTCATAACACAAAATATTTAAATACTGGAATTTAAAAATATGTGCTACTTGTCCACACATTCATTTTATTTGATTCCATAATTTTTTGTTAGCATTTGGCATTTCTAAACTACTAAAAACAATCAAAATTTCCTACTAGAATTAATATTATTTGGCAGTTTGAATGTTATATAAACTGACAATTTTGCAAGTTATTAAAGTAATTCCTTTGATTATGTTGAGATATTAGGAAAAACATGTTCACAAAGGAAAAATAATTCAACATAATATATTAAAATTATTCTAACTTTTTTGCTAAACAGTAGTATCTCAGAGATAGACACAATTAGAGAATGTTTAGGAGCAAAGGAACAGTCATACCACTGAATATATGGAGTTTTAAACTTTAGTGCATGTAAATTTCTTTTGCTTTTATGATGGGATCATTTTCTAAATGGCTGTTTAAACTTATAGAACATAGTGCTTACGGTAATTTATTCTTGGCCCTAAATTTGCTTTTTTTCCCTTCAGTCAGAATCATTCTGGTTAATTTTCTTTATGTAGTGAGAAATGAATAATTGAGAAGGCATGAGTGTATCTAGTACTATGAGATTCAAGAATTACTTTGTTACAGAAAGGGACTAAAGAGTTCCATTGAATTGGCTTCAATCTATTCTTTGAGATCCTTTTCTCTTAAAGACATTGCATAAGAACCATTTGAAATAGATTATAACTTTGAAAATAAAAGTTTACCAATGTAGTTAGGGGAAACCGAGATAGAAAAATACATTTTAAATAAGACTTCCAATTTCATAGAGTATTTTTGTTCTTCTGTCCATGCTCCTGAATAATTTTTCTAAAATACAAGCTTCACCAGTAAATTTTCTACTTAAAAATCTTCAGTGTTCTATGGGGCTTTAGCATGAAGTCCAATGTTAGTCTCATGACTGGTCTCCTTTATACAAGCATCAATCACTTTCCTTAGCACACCTCATCCCCCATGTACCTCATGCTTCATTAATAGCCCATCTCCCTTTAGCTTTCACATAGCTCTGGGCTTTTGCTCATGCTATTTCTTCCTTTTGTAATACACTTATTTCCTTTTCTGTTCTGTTCCTAGACATCCTGTGAAATATTTGCTGGCACTCATCACTCTTCCAATTCCAACTACCAAAACTAGAACCTCCCTGGAAAGTGTCCACCCTTCTATTTAATCATTTTTCACAGTGTTGGCCATAGTTTTGCGTTTTCCACTAGATTACAAGTCACATGAAGGTAAGAAACATGCTTTATTTTTGTAGTTGTGCTATCTAGAACAGTAAAGGTGCAGTTATAAAAGAAATGTTTACCTTACTGATTGTCACTTACTAAGCAGTCCACTCCCAAAGTAATCCTGAAATAATCAGCCAGTGAAAACCCTGTGAGGTTCGCTATGAGTTAGACCCAACTCAATGGCACCTAACAATAACAAAGGTAAGAACATTCTAATATGGTATATTTTGGGTGTGTACATAGAAGTCAGTAGCTAGCATGGAACAGTGAATAAATGCTGATTAATTGATAAGTCATTATTTTCAGCTCTCCAAAAGTTTCAAATTAAAGAAGGTAAAAAATCATCCACAAGATAGTTACATTTAACATATATATTGTCCTTTGTTGTGCATCTCAAGTTCCAGCAGGCATCTTCTGATTATTCCAGCTTATATTTGTCCCTATATTTCAGTTACTCTTCTGCATTATCCAATCAAGTTCTCAATCAGTGCTTTGTTTAACTGTTCATTGGTTTGTATATGTGTAATTATTTTCAAATTAAAATGATTATGTGTTCTTTTATTGTTGTTGTTGTTAGGTGCCGTCGAGTCCGTATCTGACTCATAGCGACCCTCTGTACAACAGGGGAAACACTATTGTCAGTGCTTCTCTGCTGTTCATAGGGTTTTCAATGGCAGATTGTTTTTTTTTTTTTGCGGGGGGGAGGGGGTTGCCAGGTTCTTCTCCCAAGCATACAGCACCTGGTGTTCCCAGGCGATCTCCCATCCAGGTACTAACCAGGCCCAACCCTGCTTAGCTTCCGAGATCTGGCGGGATCGGATTCCACAGGGCTATGGCTGCAGTCATGTTCTTTTATAGCAGGGATTAAATCTTTACTTCTTTGAACAGCTTCTGTTGGGACCTAGTGTAGGACATAGTATGTTTTCAAAGATTATCTGTGAGATGGTTAAGAACAAATTCCTGTCATTAAAAATTGTAATACTGTATACTGTACCTGTCATAAAAAACAACTCCTCAAAATATTTTTGTACATATTTTTCTATAGGTAAAAATGTTTTACTGAAATTAATAGAATTTGTTAAAATGTAAAGAAGTATTTATTGCCTCAGGAATATTAGTAGAAACTTTTTGAGGCCCCAATGTGTCTGTCAGCTTGCTGTGTTGTGGGAGCTTGTGTGTTGCTGTGATGCTGGAAGCTATGTCACTGGTATTTCCGATACCAGCAGGGCCACCCATGATGGGCAGGTTTCAGCTGAGCCACCAGACTAAGATAAACTAGAGGGAAGGACCCAGCAGCCCACTTCCAAAACAATGAGCCATTGAAAATCCTACGAATAGCAGAGAAGCACTGTCAAATATAGTGCCAGTAAATGAACCGCCCAGACTGGAGGACATACAAGAGACAAGTGGGGAAGTGTTGCTTCCTCAAAGTATGTTGTTGTTGTTGTTAGGTGCCGTCAAGTCGGTTTCCGACTCATAGCGACCCTCATAGGGTTTTCAATGGCTCGCTGTTTTGGGATTGCCTTGGGAGTGGATTGTCAGGTCCTTCTCCCATTTTTGCGGTGCTGGGAATTGAACTCTGGACCTCAGAGACTGCAGTGCAGTGCTCTACCAACTGAGCTAAATCCCAGCCTTTCCTCAAAGTATAGTTGACCTTAATGACAGGTCCTGTACCTGCCCTGAGGAATAGGGCCAGGCACTGTAGTGCATACCTATAATCCCAGCTACTGGGGAGGCTGAAGCAGGAGGATCTGAAGTTCCAGGCCAGAGACAGGTTATGCAATTTAGTGAGACTCTCTCTTAAAATAAAAAGTTAAAAAGGGGCTTGGGGTGGAGCTCAGTGGTAGAGCACTTGCCTAGCATGTGCAAGGCCCTGGGTTCAACAGGAAAACTTCAGGGAAAAAAAGGCCCACTTACAACAATGGCCTTGTGCTAGGAACTAGGGATGGTGTGAAGATGAGTGTAACATAATCCTTCACTTTATTTGCTTTAATTATACTTATTAATACACTAGAGAGAATCATTAAGTAGCATACTTGAAAAGTGACAAAATCTAGGACAGGCATAAGTATAAGCATGGCAAAAGTCAACAGACAGCATGTTATAACTTGTGATAGTAAAATTACTTCATGACAATAACATGAATCAGCCAAGGAGCTGGAAACTGCTACTACAAATGATGAATGAAAGATGAAAGGAATTTTCAGTTCCAATTAAATTAATCTTGAAGCAATGAGACATAACTTTATTTCCATACTCTAAATCTAGGGAATCCCCTCTAGATTTTCAAACATATTTGTTTGAAAAAGATGGTTATTTTTTAAAAAGGATAGGGGCATGTGAAACTGTATATTGTATAAAAATTATAATTAAAATAATTTTTAAAATCATTCTTATTTCCCACTACTCTCTTCCTTGGTTATTAATTCTTAGGTCTTAAAGTTGTCTTTTCTTTACTCCTTCTTCTCTATTTTTCCTCCATTCCATTTTCTTTTCCTCTTCTGAACTTTCCTTTACCTACCTGGAATACAGTCAATAAAATATTAGGCCTGGAAGAGACTTTAAGGGTTGTCCATTTCAGACTTAGATTGAATTCAGAAATCCTTTCTTCCATCTCATTGGAGGAGCACATCATTCAGCTTTTACTTGAAAATCTAATGTGGGAAGTATAATATCTTTTAAAGAAGGCATCATTAGAAAGAAATTTCCTATATTTAGTTGAAATTGGCCTCTGTATACTTGCTAGATGTTGTTTGTAGTTTAGAGTAATAAAAACAAATTTCATTTCCCATCCATGTGATAAGTTTGGCTGATCCTAATCACAGGGTCATACCTAGCTGCAAGGGAATCTGGGAAATATCACCTTTAGCCAGGCAGTCATGGGCCAGCTAAACACAGTAGTATCTGTAATTCAAATGGAGCAAGAAGAAGAGATTCTGGTGGGCAGTCAACAGTAAGGCTTCATGTAAAAATAGGAAAACAAGTGAAACATCAACATTATTCTCTATTCTTTTATGTCATGGTTAGTCAGGTGCAGCCACAGGAGGATAATCAGGAGAGGCTCAGGAAAACAAAATTTACTATATTCATAGATCTTACACACAGGAACGGCAACATGCCATGAAGGGCCATATGGGAAAGCACTGGCTTTATTCAGGAGGTGAAAGAAACAGGAGCTGGGCAGAGCCTACACCATGGCTTTTATTAATGTTTCTCAGGAAAGACTGGGCATGGTCAACAGTTTAGAATTGGCCAACTTGAATAATTTTGCCATGTTCTAAGCTTTAGGGATGGTCCCTAGTTGCCTGGTACCTGATCCTGTGATGTTTAAGGCACAGGGACCTTGCTGCCTGGAGTGTATGGACTAGATAGAGGAGGTATGCCTCTGGACTGGCTAGTTTTCTTATCAGAGGCCTGCACCCAGCTGAGCCTCTTGCTAGCTCTAAGAATTGGCTGGGATTTAGCTCAGTTGGTAGAGTGCCACCCTGCAGTCTCTGAGGTTACAGGTTCGATCCCCAGCACCACAAAAATAGGAGAAGGAGTTGGCAATACACTCCTGAGGCAATCCCAAAACAATTAGCTATTGAAAATCCTAGGAGGGTCGCTATGAGTTGGATATGACATGACTCCATGGCACCTAACTACAACAACAACAACAAGAACAACAAGAATTGGTGAGGCCCTGGAGGAGCAGTCTCTCTCTACCCAGAAAGATTTTTTAAGATGTCAAAAAATAATAATATACAGAAAAAAATCAGCCACTGTCACAACTACAAAGTTGGGTCAAACAGTGCTACATTGCATGTCATTATTTTTTGCCCATTACAAATGAACCAAGCATAGTAAATAATAGAACAAAAAAGATGTTAAAATTCTACCATTGAATTTGTTTGTTACCAATTTTGAACTCTATTAACTTAGCATTCATTTTTTAATTTTAAAAACATTATTATGAATTTTAACTCTAAGGAGACACTTCTAAGATGTTCTTCCTTCTCTGATGAAGCATTTTAGTTTCTGACCTTGTAAATATGACATTGGCAAGTATAAATAGTTAATGCAGAGTTTTGTTGAAATGCACATATCTCTGTGTGAAAAATCGATTATGGGATGGATAGATGCTTGTACATTGCCATCTCTGACTATTTTGTGAGTGGAATATGATGCTGTACTGTGTGTACAGCCTGGTGAACATTATTACCATGAATCCAAATAGCTGGTCCTGAAAGTGATGTTCTTTTATCTGATAAGTAACTTTCCTGGTTAACAGAAGAATTGAAAATTTTGATGAGGTTTAGATTTATGGGCAATGTACACCTTTAATAGGAAGTTTTTTAAAAAGTGGGAAAAAAGGTTTATAATTTAAAGAAATGGAAAGAAGACAAACATCTTCATTTTAATTATGTAAATATACATCCTCTCTCACCATCATTTGTTTTCAGCTTTAATCAGTTGAGAAGCTTACTGTTTTCAGAGAATAAGCTACTGGAATATCATGGATAAGATTAGATTAAAAAATAAAAATTGGATGACACTTTAATTTGAAAATGCCTGAGCTATTGGCTTAATATCAACACTTATGATTCTCTTTTGTTCAGTTCAGCGCAGATGGCACCAAGTCCTTCCACCCAACAATGATGAAGAATTTGCAGTGAGTAATATAAATATTTATTCAATTGACTATTATGTTACAATTACTACTGCTTGAAATCCCACCTGCAGCTGTGCCACTGTGGCGTCAGATCTCATCAGATCATGGAAGCTAAGCAAGGTCAGGCCTGCTTAGTACTTGGATAGGAGGCTGACTGGGAACACCAGGTGATATAGGCTTGGGGGAAGGATCCAGCAACCTACTCCCCCCAAATAATCAGCCATTGAAAACCCTATGAATAGCAGAGAAGCAATACTGTTTTGCCTATTGTACATAGGGTTGCTATGAGTCCAATACTGACTTGACAGCACCTAACCACAACAACAACATCATTTGAAATGCAGGATTAAATATTTTTGGAAATTTGAATACTTAACATACTTGTTTTTAAACGTTGACTCTCAAAGGTGATGGGAAATGAAAGCAAAATAAGAGTTCAAAGCCTTGAGAGAGTTACATGAGTGAGACTAATTTTTTTAAATGAACCATTGGTATGGATGATTTATAGATGAATTCTAAATAAGAAATTGCTTTATCTGTGATTTTTCACATTGGATTTAATAATGGTAACTACTCTTTTGGTAATAAAGTTTCTACTGAGCATCCTAAAAAGAAAAGCAGAGAACAGTGTATACTTGGTTGCAAAATCTTATATAAACCAAGCACATTTTCAACAATGCAGTAGATCTTTTTAAGTGAAATATTATAAAATGACTGAAAAGCATACAGAACAACATCTACCTCTAAGATTTAACATTTGCTACTTAGACTTACTGCAGCCATAGCCCTGTGGCATCCGATCCCGTCAGATCTCAGAAGCTAAGCAGGGTCGGGCCGGGTTAGTACCTGGATGGGAGACCGCCTGGGAACACCAGAAGCTGTAGGCTTGAGAGAAGGACCTGGCAACCCCCTCCCAAAAATCAATCTGCCATTGAAAACCCTATGAACAGCAGAGAAACACTGACAATAGTGTTTCCCCTGTTGTACAGAGGGTCGCCATGAGTCGGATACCGACTCGACGGCACCTAACAACAACAACAACTTAGACTTAACATATACTAAAGAAATAAATCTTTATAGACATACCCAAAGCCCTTTTAATCCTTTTCTCTTCCTTCCCCTTTTCCCTCTTCCCACTTTTCTAGTTTTTTCCACTTGACTCTTCTAAATATGGTCTTTATCATTTTAATAATTTCCATACTTTTCAATGTATGTATCCACTTAAAGCCATTATATTTAAAGTTTATGCAGTGATATATTCTTAATAAATTTTAAAAAGTCATTAACCAAGATGTTTTTGTAAATGACAGAGCCTAAAGCAGATAACTCCACATGTCTGTCAGCTTGTTGTGCTGTGGGGACTTGTGTACTGCTGAAAGCTATGCCCCAGGTATTTCAGGTACCAGCAGGGCCACCCATGGTGGACAGGTCTCAGCTGAGCTTCCAGACTAAGACAGACTAGGCAGGATCTGGCAGCCCACTCTCAAAACAATTAGCCATTGAAAATCCTATGAATAGCAGAGAGACACTGTCAAATACTACCCACCACCCCCATTGGAAGGCATTCAAAAGATGACTGGGGAAGAGTTGCCTCCTCAAGGTAGAGTTGACCTTAATGATGGGAATGTAGTAAAGCCCCTGGGACCTCCATTGGTTGATGTGGCACAACTCAAAAGGAGAAGAAACATGTTGGCTGCAACTGTGAGCTCAAACATAAAACAGATTGTGTGCATAATACGGTATCAGGGAGTGTTTTGTTCTGTTATGCATAGGGTCACTATGAGTCAGATCCAACTCAATGGCACCTAACAACAACAACAAGGCAGATACGGTAGCCTCACTCTTATCCGTAGGTGATGTATTGCTAGACTCCCAGAGGATGCCTGAAATTACAGATTGCACTAAACCCTATGGCTACTGTTTTATCCCATACATACGTACCTATAAGAAAGTTTAATTTATAAGTTAAATATTATTGTTATTGTTAGGTGCTGTTGAATCAGGTCTGACTCATAGCGACCCTATATAAAACAGAACAAAACATTCACCAACACTGTGCTATGCCTGGCACTCTGTCAGTGCTTCTTTGCTATTCACAAGATTCTCAATGGCTAATTGTTTCTGGATTGTTTCAGGAGTAGGCTGCCAGATCCATCTCCTGTTTTGCAGTGCTGGAGATTGAATAGTAAGACATTAATATTAATAACAAATAATAAAATGGAACAATTACAGTATTGTCCTAGGGAGCTAATGTAATAGTTTAGAAATGTAAGATCTAACTTAAACCCATGCTTAATACATGCCACAAAATTCTCAGACCAATGCTTCTCAAACAAATCAGCAAAGGATCTTATTAAAATGCAGATGCTAATTCAGCAAATCTGGGATGGGATTTAAGATCATGAATTATTACCAAGCTCCCATGCAATGCCCTACAGCTCCTGGTGTTCCCAGGTGGTCTCCCTTCCAAGTACTAAACAGGTCCAATCCTGCTTAGCTTCTGAGATCTGATGGGGTAGGACATCATAGTGGTATGGCTGTAGGCATAAATATATTTATATATACATTTTGGGAGAAGAAGAAATTACAGAAGTGACTCAAGGTCTATTGGCTATTTTAAAAGTCATGGAAGACATTTTTAATTTGGAGACATTTGCATTATTGATCTTAGAGTATAAAGTATTCCCAGTGCTATTATTGCAAAGTGGTCGATAATAAAAAAATTGTTAAGACCTAATTGTTTGCCATAAAAAGAAAGAAGCTAGGGAAACAGATAATAATCTTAAAAGATATAGCAAGACATCCTAAAAATTTACTTAACTATTGAATCTTCTGGGCTGGGATTTAGCTCAGTTGGTAGAGTGCTGCACTGCAGTCTCTGAGGTCCCGAGTTCAATTTCCAGCACTACAAAAATGGGAGAACGACCTGGCAATCCACTCCCAAGGCAATCCCGAAACAGTCAGCCATTGAAAACCCTATGAGGGTTGCTATGAATCAGATACTGACTCGATGATACCTAACAAGAACAACAACAATTAATACAGATGAATTCGAGATAATTAGATCAGAGAAAAGAATAGAGGGAATGACAGAGGGAAAGACATTAAAATAGCATGAGCATGTTGGGAGACAGGAGACTGATTGATAAAAGTGTGATGTGAAACTGGGAGAAAGAGCAAAATAATTCTCAAATTTTATCCTTTGGGGTATATTGAGTTAGGACAAACCAGAATTGACAAATTTATGCCTGCTTTCCCTAATGAGAATTTAATAGCTTTGTGTAGTGTTTCAATAGTGAAAATGTGTTAACACTTGATAGTTTCTTAAACTATGAATAAAAGCCTGCAGCCATACTACTGTGGTGTCTGAACCCATCAGATCTTGGAAGCTAAGCAGGGTCGGGCTTGGTTAGGATTTGGATGGCAGATTACCTGGGAATACCAGGTGCTGTAGGCTTGGGAGAAGGACCTTGCAACACACTCCCAAAAAACAATCAGCCATTGAAAACTCTATGAATAGCAGAAAAGTATTAACAATACTGTTTGCCTGTTATATGTAGGGTCGCTATGAGTCAGACACCGACTCAATGACACCTAACAAGAACAACAACAAAAGATTCAAGATAAATTTTTCTACAAGGAATATAATTAACAATGGAGTCAAATGGTTGCAGGTTCAAATTCCGCCTATATTGCTTATTTTTTTGTGGGATTTTGGATAAGTGACCTCACTTTTCCAATGCTCAGTTTCCTTATCTGTGAATTAGATAAAATACAAATATTTACTTCAAAATTTTTGAAGATGATGAAATGATGTAATGAATGTCAGGCACTTGGTATGATGTTTAATGCACTGAGGAAGCCCTCAAATGGTTGTTAATATTGAATGTTGATGAAAATACTTATCAGTGACAAGAAACAGCATTTCAGATTCCATGTGGCCTGTTTTAAGAGTGAGGATGAAAATATGAACAAGAAAACGCATAAGCATTTAGGAGATACTATTCAAATACTAACCAGAAGATTTCAAAAAGCAGCTCGAGAAAACAAAGACAAATATTATAATGACATGTGCAAAGAGCTGGAGACAAAAAACCAAAAGGGAAGAACACGCTCTGTGTTTCTCAAGCTTAAGGAAGTGAAGAAATAATTCAAGCCTTGAGTGGCAATAGTGAAAGATTCTACAGGGAAAATATTAAACAATGCAGAAAATATGAAAAGAAGATTGATGGAATATACAGAGTCACTATACAAAAAAGAATTTGTAGATGAACAGCCATTTGAAGAGGCTGCATATAAAGAGGAACCAATGGTATTGAAGGACGAAGTGGAAGCTGCCTGGAGGGAACTGGCAAAACACAAGGCTCCAGGAATTAATGGAATACCAATAGAGATGTTTCAACAAACAGATATGCAGCACTGGAGGTGCTAACATATTTATGCCAACAGATTTGGAAAACAGCTACCTGGCCAACTGACTGGAAGAGATCCATATTTGTGCCTATTCCCCAAAAAAGGAGATCCAACTGAATGTGGAAACTATTGAACAATATCATTAATATCACACACAAGCAACATTTTACTAAAGATCATTCAAAAGGGACTGCAGCAATATATAGATAGGGAACTTCCAGAAAATCAAGCCAGATACAGAAGAGGGCAAAGAACCATGGATAGCATTGCTGATGTCAGAAGGATATTAGCTGAAAGCAGAGAATACTAAAAAGATATCTACCTAAGTTGTATTGACCATGCAAAGGCATTTGACTGTGTGGATCATAATAAATTATGGATAACACTTTGAAAAGTGGGAATACCAGAGCACCTAATTGTACTCATAAGGAATCTATACATGAACCAGGAGGCAGTTGTTTAAACAGAACAGGGAAACGCTGCTTGGTTTAAAGTTGAGAAAGGTGTGTATCAGGGCTATATACTTTTACCATATCTCTTCAATTTATATGCTGAGCAAGTAATCTGAGAAGCTGGACTTTATGAGGAAGAACATGGCATTGGGATTGGAGGAAGACTCATTAACAACCTTGTTATGCAGATGACACAACTCTGCTTGCTGAAAGTGAAGAAAATTTGAAACATTTACTGATGAAGATCAAAGAATATAGCCTTCCATATGGATTGTGAGTAAACATCAACAAAACAAAACTCCTTACAACTGGGTCGGTATGCAACTTCACAATAAATGGAGAAAAGATTGAGGTTGTCCATGATTTTGCTTTAATTGGTTCTACAATCAACACCCGAGGAAGCAACAGTCAAGAAATCAAAAGACGCATTGCTTTGGAAAAAACTGTGTGGCAGAATATCACTTTAGAGTATTGAAAAGTAAAGATGTCATGTTGAAGATGAAGGTGCGCCTGACTCATGCCATGGTATTTTCAGTCTCGTTGTATGGTCATGAAAGCTGGACATTAAACAAGGGAGGCAGGAGAATTGATTCTTTTGAATTATGGTGCTGGAGATGATTATTGACTGTACCATGGACTGTCAAAAGAACCAATAGATCTGTCCTAGAAGAAGTGCAAACAGAGTGCTCCTTGGAAGCAAAGATGGCTAGACTCTGTCTTACATATTTTAGACACATAGTCAGAAGGGACCAATCCTGAAACAGATATCATGCTTGGAAGAGTGGCAGGTCAATGAAAAAAAAAAAGAAAATCTGCCACCAGATGGATTGACACAGTGGCTAAAACAATGGGCTTAAACATAAGTAAGATCATGTGCCTGGCACAGAATTGGGGAGTGTTTCATTCTGCTGTACATAGGGTCGCTATGAGTTGAACTCAACTCAAGAGCACCTAACACCACCACCATTCGAATACAGGTGTATGGAGGGACAGAAAAGTCCTGAGAGAAAAGTGTGAAACTTATGAACTGGAAGTGAAGACATTATTAAGGAAGATGTAAAATATTATAATTTGAAATCTCAGGAGGAAAGTGATTGAAATGGAGAAATTCTCCTTTAAAAATGTAAGTTTTGTGGACTAGTAATGAAATAGCATGACTGGGGTTTATCTCAGTTGGTAGAGTGCTGTTCTGCACTCTCCAAGGTCCTGAGTTCGATCCACAGCACCCCAAAACTGGGAGAAGGACTTGGCAATCAACTCCTGAAGCAATCTTGAAAAAATAAGCCACTGGAAATTCTGTACATAGTAGAGGACCACTGACATAGTGCTAGACATCACACAGTGTCAGGGAGTGTTTGATTCTGTTGTACGGAATCTGTCCTGACTATGAGTCAGTCCTGATTCAAAGGCTCTTAACAACAACAGCAGCAATGAAATAAGAGAGAAACACTGTCAAATATAGTTGAAGAAAATGAGACCCCCAGTCAGGAAGACATTCAAGAAATGATTGAGGTAATTACCTCTTCAAAGTAGAGTCAACCTTAATGACAAGAATGGAGTAAAACCCCTGGAACTCCTTTTGCGGATATGGCATGACTCAAAAAGAGAAGAAACGCAGTGGCCGAGACATTGCCCTCAAACATAAAATGATCATGTGCATAGCACAGTGTCAAGTAATGTTTCATTCTATTCTACATAGGGTTGCTGTAAGTCAGATCTAACTGGTCAGCACCTAACAACAATGAAACCTGAGTTGATAGGAAGTAAAAAAGGAGAAACTACTCGGCCGTAGAATGCCCAAATGCTCTCAAGGTTTTCTAAGAATAAGGCAAGGATAAAATAAGTATCTACAAAGGGTTACTGAGGTCTTACATATCGAAGGAATAAACTCTATAAAAGACTTACCTGCGTGATCTCCCACCCCTGCACTGTATTATCCTTGTGTTCATGAGAAACACAGTCTCAGTGTATGCAAACAAGATACAAGGTGCTGTGAGACAAAAGAAAGAGACAGATACATTCAGGATGGCACAGAATCCAATACCTTGGGTACTTACTGGCAGAAAAATTGTCATGGGTGGCTGCATGACCATTGAAACCCCACAGTTTGGGTCAGATGATAAGTTGTATTTAGTGGGCAGGGCAAAAGTGACTTCATCCAAGCTGGAATGTACCTGGTTTATTTCAAGCTAATATCAAAGATATCAGACACATCCATTAGCACCAGGGACTGGTCAGAAAGCTCCACATACCACTGTAATTGTTTTCTCTATATTCAGTATGCTGGGGAAATATGTAGGAAAATAGACCAGGGTTGCTCAGTGAAGTCATGGTGGTTGCTCAAGATGGCTATGCTCAAGTCAAGCTGGATCTCTCACTCAGTTATGGAAGAAAGAATTTTTAAGAAAACAGAAATCACCAGGATAACTATATAAACTTTGTATTTACCATTTTAAAATCCATTTGTAATCCATTTTGAAGTATTTTTTAACCCTGTTGATCTTTGATTCCTAATAGGAAAATGTACACTTGCAGTAATTTTTTCTTAAATGTGTTTCTTAAACTTTTACAATTTGTTCTCTTAAGAAATGAAAAGATTTAAAAAATTACCTTATTGAGATATGATTGTCACATACACAATTTTTCATGTTTAATTCAATTCAATTCAACTTGATTTTGGAGATGAGTATATATCCATGCTTATATTTTGTTTTTATCTGTTAAAATTACCTTGTCAATAAATTTAATGAAATTTTCTCATTCTTCTTGATTTCTGTGCAGCATGTAACATCAATGACCTTGTATTTTCCTTCTTGCAATTCTTTTTTTTTTTTTTTTTATTCACGGTACTGGGGTTGAACCCAGGGCCTCAGGCTTGCATGCTCTGCAAGTCCTGGACCACTAAGCTGCACCCTCAGCCCATTTTTTACTTTTTTTGAGACAGGGTCTTGCTAAGTTATGCAGACTGCCCCTGGTCTCAAACTTGCAATCCTCCTGCCTCTGCCTCCTGAGCCGCTGGGATTATAGGCATGCACCACTGTGCATAGCTTTTTCTTGCAATTCTTTTCAGGATTCTAATTCTGCACTGATCTGATGATTTCTCCTTGATTTTATTCTTTTCTTTCGGTCCACTAGATATAACCTTTATAAAAAAATTTTTATGTACAAATTTCTTTTCTTTACATTGACATATGACTGATCCTAACTCATGCTTTCAACATTTTATTTCTATCCACATTTTTCCTAAATCTACATCCCCTAGGCCTAAACTCTCTCCAATATTAGGTACTACATTTCTAATGGTGTCCTGCCAGCAACTCAAACTTAACATTTCTGAAACTAGTCAATTTTCAGCTTTGAGTGATAACATTCCTTATTTCTAAAGTTGCACTATTATTTTCTAAATCAGACAGACAAGAAACTTCTGCCATCTTTGATTCTTCCATCTCTCTTTCCTCTCTTATCCAATCAGTTGGCATGTTTTGTAGCTTTCTGGAGTTTTGAAATGAAACAGCTTGTGAAACAATGTGAATGACCACTATATGGAATGGTTACAGATTGAACCAAATTCAGCAAATAGTGATTACAAGGTCCATTAGAATGCTAGGCATTCCCTGATAGTAGGCTAGTTGTACAAAGGAATGGGTACTGAAAAAGTAGACTGTTACAGTGCCTACAGCCAGCTACCATGGTAACTGATCCTGTTTGATCTCAGAAGCTAAGCAGGGTCACACCTGGTTAGTCCCTGGATGGGACTTAGAATACCGGGTGCTATAGAATTGGGAGATGGACCTTTTAGCCCACTACTGAAACAATCAGCCATCAAAAACCCTATGAGTAGCAGAGAAGCACTGACATTTTGCTGGGCATGGCATAATGTCAGGGAGTGTTTAAGTTCTGTTGTACATAGGGTCGCTATGAGTTGGACTGGACTCAATGGAACTTAACAACAACAGACAAAGTAGTGCAATGTGGTTGGGATGTGTCCATCAAAAGCCCATGTGTTAAAGGTTTGGTCCACAGCCTGTGGCACTACTGGAAGGTAGTAGAACCTTTACGTGGTAGAGCCTAGAGGAAGGAAGCTAGGTCATTGGGGCTGTACCCTCGAAGGGTATGTCTTGAAGCCAGGTCATTGAGGGTGTGCCTTGAAGGGGCTTTTGGGACACCAGCCTCTCCTCTCTCTTTCGTTTGCTTCCTGACCACCATGAGATGAGCACCTTTGCTCTACCACGTGCTCCCTGCCATGATGTTCTCCCTTGTCATAGGCCCAAAATCAACAGAAACAACTGACCAAGGACTGAACCACCTGAAACCATGAGCTGAAACAAACCTTTCCTTCTTTTTAGGTTGATTATATCAGATATTTCATCACAGTGCTGGAAAACTGATCAACACAAGTAGGATGTGATAGAGAGAGGAATAATTAACAGACCCAGCAGAGCCAGGACGTTTATATCATTCCCAACTTGCTGAAAACTGCCGTGTTGAGCCATGTCTCTCAGAGTAAGTTCTCTGTCCAGCTTTGTTAGCATTTCATGAGTAACAATGTCTCTGTAAATGTCTTTGAATATCCTAACAGACTTCAAGTACAAATTAGATATGAATGAAACAATAGAAAAAACATTTAGTTAAAAATTGCAGATTTCCTTAACTCATTTTTCCCCACTCTTATAACACATTTAAAAAATATCAAAGGAAGGAAGGGATTTGAAGAGCAAACTAGGTCTTGTCTGTGGCCCAAAATAATGGGCAGTGTTGTGTTTTGTCATGCCCCTACTTTTTATAACTACAGGCTACATTTTCTTAGCTGCTTTCTCATGCTATGCATTCTGGCATCTCAAGGTTAAGTGCTAGTAATTTTTATTTTTATTTTTGTTTTTAACTTCCTTCCCTCCCTCAATGGACTGATAATAATATAGTAAGACTCACTTACACAATATATACATTGTTTTTTAAATAAAGAAAATAGATGTTTGCATCTTGCCTTACTGACAAGTTTGCAAATTGCCAATCTCTGCTCTTTTCTCTCCCTCCCAATTTTTCATGGTGGTAATTAAAGACTGTAAATTTCACTTTATCATCTGTGTTAGGAATAGTAGCATAAATCATAGTAATAGCACCGTTTATTTTAGTAATGCCAGCCTGCCTGCAAATCACTTGTAAATTGGTTCCATGGATGTACCTCTATCAAATTAATCAAAAAACCACCTGCATACATTTCCTGAGCTTATTCCAAAGGCTTAGTAACAGTGAGGAAGAAAGACCATTGCTGACCTTTCCTTTTTTATTTATTTGTAAATTCTGAATGGCTCATGCATTTGTTTTCATTTTGAACCCTGGATAATTTCTAGCTTGGCATTTTACATAATGCTTAAAATCACACGTACACACACAGAGACTTGTGTCTCAATAATAGTAGTCCTGCCAGATTGTCCTACTGTGCCCCATATATGGTAATCATAATTCTTGAATAAACATAAATTATATGCATTTGAGAACTTATGAGAAGTAATGCTTCTGTGTTGACAACAGATCTTCCAAATGAGCAAAATAGTTTTCAATATTGGGAAATTAGGCCATAGTCATTTATGTTTTTCTTTTTGTACCCAGGAAAGTGATTTTGATGGGACACTCTAAATATGGGTGAAAGAAGATAATCTTTTCTTATATGGAGGAAATGTAGAAGAATATGGAGGAAAGATGGTATCTTTCTTTATGTGCCTGTTTGTACTCCCTGAAGCAATAGCTAAGACAACTGCATTTCATGTGAGACTGGCCCAATACACTATTTAATTAACAACATAAGCTCTGTCCTGGGTATGGTGTGCTTCTTTGGGAACTTTGTGACAAAATACTCATGTCTAGATTACTTCTTACTTTTTGGTCCCTAAGAGGAGGAAGAAGAATTTAAACTTCAAAATTGCTTTCTCTTACTCTTACCCTGAGCCAATCATTGTTAGGGGGAACAAAGTTATTTATTTTAATTTTATATTTGTAATTTGTATATCTAAGGCAGAATGAAGTTCCAGGGCTCAGAGAAGAAAAGTATAATAAATGCAATATATAACATTGTATTTATAATATCATATATAACATCAAGCCTGCAGACATACCTCTGTGGCATTCGATCCCATCAGATCTCAGAAGCTAAGCAAGGTTGGGCCTGGTTAGTACTTGGGTGGGAGACCGCCTAGGAACACCAGGTGCTGTAGGCTTGGGAGAAGGACCCCGGCGACCCATTGCCCCAAAACAATCCACCACTGAAAACCCCTTGAATAGCAGAGAAGCACTAACAATACTGTATTGCCTGTTGTACACAGGGTCGCTATGAATTGGACACTGACTTGACCACACCTAACAACAACAACAATGATTGTTTTATGTAGACCTCCCATTTCTGTTCCTGGTATAAAAACTTACCTTTGCAAAATCATTATCTGAATGTGCAGTGAATGTTCAGTGAGCTTTATCCATTGTAGAGTCTCCAAGTTCGGCATAAGAAGTTAGAAATAAGGATAGAGGGCTTAATGTTCATAAACAGCCTGCTCTTGTCAGCTCCTTAAGAAGATAATAACAAATTTCCTTTAAATTCTTAGTACTTCTATCTAGTCCTAGTCTCTATATATTTCGTACTATAATCTCTCTACTTTTTAATAGATGATGTTGAAGACTTCACACATGAGTATTCAGAATAATCTTTTAAGCAAATCCACACACTTTTCTTTTTCTTCCTCTTCCTAGATGTGCTTATAAGTAATTGGCAATAACTTACTTTGAAGAATTTCTTTTATTAAAAAAAGGAGAGGCAAGTGCAGTAGATTGAATGTTGTTATTCTCTAAAGAAATTAGTCAAAGTATTTTATTTTTCTGCAGCAAAATCAGAGAGCCCCAGAGTGAGTTTAAGGCATTTTGAAATAGATTGAATAATTGTTTCAGTAACCATTATATAATTTAAGTACTAAGTATATGTGCAATATGTCTCATGGAGAAAAAGATTTTGAAAGCAATGGATTAAAATGTCAGGATGGTGGGTAGAAGTTTTAGACAATGATAATTTTTATTATTATGAACTCTTCCATGTTTGGATGAAGCTAGTGTTGAAAACATCTGAAAGTACACCCAAAGAGAAATAAATATCTGTGTATAGGTAGAGCCATATGTGAATAAAAATATAGCTATCTGTAAAAATATGTAGATGAAAGCATTTTAAAATTATTTGGTATTATAGTAATCCATTTTGCTATATTAATGTGGGAAAGAAGAAATTAAAATTGCTTTATCCACAAAGATATTTTTTAGCCAATTTGGTCTATTCTCTCCATGAAATTTTAAAAATATTTTAATGTTTCCTCTTAAATAAAGATAAAAACTTATTTCTGAAATTAAAACTTAAGGTTGGAAGCCACCACATTTTAACAATAAGCCTGTGATTAAGTGACAACCAAGTTCTCAAAGAAGGTGGAATAAACAATATTTTTTTTCTACTCCTCTCACCCCTCTTCGCCTCTAAAATAAATCATTTCCAAACTGTCAACAAGCATGAGAAATTTCTAGTTAAAGACCTTTTTTTCCTATAAAGCCCTAAAAAGAGGGACTTAGAGTGAAAAGTGTCATAACTACAATAGGAGTGCATTCTACCAAGAAAAAATAGAAATTGCAAAGCCTGACAGTGAAGGATATGGAAAGGAATTCAAGTGACTAAACCTCAAATAAAGGATTATCCTTGTTTGTGAGAAATCTATTCCAGTAAGAAATCGATCCAGCAGCTTCTGCATACAAAAGCAGCCTGGCAGGTTTTTGAGCTACAGGGAAAATGCAGCAGAGACCAGTAATCCTACATGGGCAGTGGTTTGCCTCAGGTCTTCCTGTCCCAGTGCTTGACATCTGCCTTAGTTTTTTTCTGTACAGTGATTGGAACCTGAATATACTTACCAAGAGAGCAACTGTCCTAAATCAATGATACTCACACTGTCATTAAAGTGAATTTGGTACTATATTTTTTATAGCTCTATTAACTTTTACTATTTGAATTTCTACTCTGTAAAAGAGAGAAATAAGGAAAACTGGGGCTGTGAGTAAATTGTTAAGTGGATGCCAACTGCACTTAAATCCCACTATCAGTAGTGGAGGTAACAGAAACAAAGTGAGATTTAATACTGCTGTCCATTTAAGTGTTAAGCACAGTTAACAGATTAGCTGAATTGTTAAAATGGCTTGATCTCATAGCATGGTAGTAGCTGACATAATGCTGAAACTTGGATCACACTTTTGTTTGAATATGTGGGAAAGATATATGCACTTGAGTAGCAAATACTACTAATGTAAGTGGCATGCTACTAAATTAAAAATGTGATTTATTAATAAAAACAAAGATATTGAAATGTATTCATTCATGCATTCATTCATTTATCAAACACTTATTATGGGCCTGTTATGGGGCTGGCTCTGTGTTAGGAGCAGAAAAGACAAAATTGAATGATAAATGGTCTTTGCTCTTTCGGAGCTTACTTTAACAAAATGTATTCATCTTTTTAAAATGTTTCATTAGTTCACTTAATAGTTATTGGATTTCTTAAAAATATGACTTTTATGAATTTTTTGAATGCATTTTATTTATATAGGCTTTTGGTAGCTCTGGTTCTATTTTGCAATACAAAAATAAAAGCAAAGCAAAGCAAAACAAAACCAAAAATGAACCACAAGAAACCATATTACTACAATGGGAGTGTGCAGAATAGGAAAACCTCCTTTGTTCAGAAAGGAAGAATACATACATGTTTTCCTTCTGTGTTAAGGACTGTACATTTCTAGTGGGGGGCTTTTTGACTTAAAATTTTATGGAGATAATCAGGTCACATATGAAAACTGGCACAATATTAATAAATAAATGTGTTTTACAATTTTAAATGTAGGTATACAGTTCTCTAGGAAAATGTGACATCCATTTAAATAAAAATAATTTCTTCTCTTAGTGAGAGGCATTTATGATCCCTCCTTTGATGTGTTGAATTCATTAATGTCAGCTTTCAGCTTTTCTGTGTTTCATGTCATAAGTTGTATTTCAGTGGAACTCTCTTGCATTATATATGGGGCATGATATATATCTGGGGGTCAGAGACTAATTCATTAAACAAATATTTTATGAGCACTTTTAATGTGTAGGGTATTTTTCTTGTGGCTGGGGTTATAAGTATGAACAAGACAGTCAAAGTTCCTTCCTTCAGGGAACTAACATTCTAGACTAGCCACAAGTGCAGGTGGGAAAAATCATAGTGATTTTGTTTCACAAAATGAACTGTGTCTTCAAGAAATGAAACATTTGATATGGAAACACAGTAAGTTGTTGTATATTTACTCTAAATAGATGCCTGTCGTGTACCAACCATGTGCAAGGCACTGTTCTAAGTGTTTGGTATGCCCTTGATATTCAGATTCAGGAGATCTTGAATGGACCTCATGAATTTGCTTTTTATATAAAAGGATCTTGGGTGAGTTTACAATCAGACACATTTTTTGAATTGATTACTTTAATCAATTCCTTTTGAATATAAATGATCTCAGCTGTGTTTGATAAGAACTATGTGGCAGAAAATTTGCAGTGGGAAGCCACAGTAAGTGCACTGTGATGATGTCTTCTACTATGTGTTGCTGATTGATAGAAAACTGTTGTGATCTTAATCAGGCAAACGGATGGCCAAGATGCTATTTCAGAGGAAACATCAAAGAGCATCCCTTCTATTCTTGCTAGAACAAAAATTCAGCTTACTTTACAAAGGAACTGCAGGAATGCCTCAGGTAGAGCCAAGGCTTTGCTCAAAAAGCAACTCGGGTGCTACTCAAATGCTTAAATAAGCACTTATTTGAAGTTATAGAATTATTTACTATAAGCCTTTGGATTGAAAGATTTTTAAGGGATGGGTCTTGAATCATATTTAATTTTAATTAGGAAAAATTAAACAATCATTGTAAATTAGAGTGTGAGACAGTAAGTTGTGGGCTATGACACTCTGGTTAGGGGAAACAAAGGAACAGCCCTTTGTGATAACCTAAGCAGCACATTGATTGCCTTCTGCAGCTATCATATGTAGTCTTTCTCCACCCCAGGGCAAGATTTAAATAATTTAGCAGCGAAAGATCCACATATTGGGAATGGGAATTAGGGGTGGAGGGGCAAAGAGCACAGAAATAGCTACCTTAATCTATGACTGATGCATTTATAATCTTTTATTAAGACATGATCTGCTGCATAATATAAGAGGAAGGGCACTTGTAAGAGCCGTATTGGGAAGCAAGAAGGTTGATATTATGAAAATTAATGGTGTTAAATGAACCACAGTTATTGATCCAATAACTGAATAGATATTTCAATGATATTTATTTATTGATTCATTACTTGGCCTGTTGCTCCATCAGTCACTCAACAAATATTAAGTACACTAGACAATTGGGACATGCTGGTATGCAAGATAGACATGATCCCTGACCTCTCAGAACTATGTTCTTCTCAAGCAGAAAGGAGTAGCAGATGACAAATAAAAAGGTTATTCGGCTTGGATGATTTATTGCTATCGTCTGAATTCTGAGATTAATCAATTTTTCTGCAGTGCTTTAGACAAATCAAAAATAGCATTTTGTTTTTTTTCTGATAAGTTGGTAAGGGAATTTAAGATTTTTGCCATAGATATCTGCTCATACTCAGGAATTTCTTTATGAATGTAGCTGGAATATCAGCTCTGTGAGAGCAAGGACTTTGCTCTTATTGACTACATTTGCCCAGTTTCTTGAAAAAATACTTGCTGAATGACAACCAGAGCTTGATAATTGTTGTTGTTAGGTGCCCTTGAATTGGGTCTGACTCATAATGACCCTCAAAGGATTTTCTTTGGTTGATTGTTTTGGGATAGCTTAGGGAGTGGATTGCCAAATCCTTCTCCTGTTTTTGCAGTGCTGAGGATCAAACGTGTCCTCAGAGAGTGCAGTGTGGCACTCTACCAATTGAGCTAAACCGGGGTCAGGAACTAATTTACATTTCTCAGTACAGAAGCAAGTGGAGTGAAGAGAGGAACAATGATGTTTTGTTTATATCTTAACACTTTTGGAGCCTGATGATATCAGATCTAAACAAACTGACATTTTATGAAGACTAATTTTGGTAAGGGGCTGGGATTTAGCTCAGTGCGTAGAGCGCTGCGCTGCAGTCTCTGAGGCCCCGAGTTCAATTCCCAGCACCACAAAAATGGGAGAAGGACCTGGCAATCCACTCCCAAAGCAATCCCAAAGCACTCAGCCATTGAAAACCCTATGAGGGTCGCTATGAGTCAGATACCGACTCGACTCGACGGCACCTAACAACAACAACAACAATTTTGGTAAAATAACATCCCAGACAACTAATACTTGGTGCGCTTTCTCTCTCTCCCTCTCTCCCTCTCTCCCTCTCTCTCCCTCTCTCCCTCTCTCTCTCTCTCTCTCCCGCTCCCCTTGCTTTCCATCTCTCTCCCTCTCTCTCTCCACCCCCACCCGTCTCTCTGTACTTGGGGGCTGAACCCAGGGCTTTGTATATACTTACATACCTT